>JAAAKE020107129.1:0-12816 GCA_010014785.2 Anisolabis maritima
CGCTATCAGATAAATAATGAACACACTTGTCCATATACCAATCCATATAATGTAAAGGATAAAAAATAAATTGATTGACATTCTGGGACATAATTTGCGAAAAACGATCTGAAGGGATACTCAAATTATTTCTTTATTCGGCATCATCACATACCTCCGATATAGGTATTTAAGTTTAATATCTCATATTGTCATTCGAAAATTAATGGCCCCATGTTCAATTCAGTTGCAACTACTTTTTATCGCAAATGAACTATGTTATATGTTGAAATTTTATTACTCTTAAGATTTAATTTTGTTTTCTTTTGTTATTTTTGGAGAGATCCCGTGGCCCCTAGATATGCTTCTGATACAATCTCTCCCTATATCGATATTATTATAAATAATTTACTTTTATTTTAAAATTTTAATTGGGCGTTTTATTCACATACACATGTAATGTAAAGTGAATATATTTATATGTATTGAGGATATTTTTATCTCATTTGAATAATTTGTCTTTAAGATCAAAAGGTTTAATAATATTTAGTTTGGTTTGAGGTAATCTATTCTTTTTAGTTTTTTCGATTTTCTCAAAATTCTCAAACGATTTTGATTAAAATTCATATATATATTATTTATTAGATGAACTTTGAAATGTATTAGGTCTTATTTCAAGGTTTAATAATATTTAGTTTGTTTTAATTTTTTTGAGTTTTAAAGTTTGATTTTACAAATTTATATATATATATATTTCAAATATAATTTTTTTTTATTGCTACTACGATGATTAAATTTAGTAAGAAATTTTTTTTTAGAAAAATATATTTTTCCAAGCTCATTAGTATAATAATTAGTTTAATAATAAATTAGTTATTTTTAGATTAGATTCAATATTTTATTTAGAAAAAAAAAATTAGAAACAGTTTCTTTTAATAGTAATAAAACAAAAAAAAAAAACCATTCATATTTTATATAACATAATTTATTTAAAAAATATGAATTAAATTTATTAATTATAGCAAATAATTTTGTATAAAAGTGTTTTATATTTCACATTCCAAGAATATGAACTTAAATGTTGTTCAGAATTGTATATGAACCCTATTATAATGTGTAAATACTAATATCAAAAGATTGATAAACAATGTATAAATAAATTTCTGATTAATTATCACTAATTATTAGGAATAATTTTTGTGTAAATATTTTTTTCAAAAATCTTTGTGTGAATAATAAATTTATATAAATAATTTTAATTATCAAATTATAATAGTAAAGCAAAATATTTGTATTCTTATTTCTAAAAAAAAAAAAGCATCACAACTTATTCGAAAATATCTATTTATATTTTCATTTTCTTATTAAATCTGGAGTTTAGAAAGCTAATCATAATATTTCAAATACTTTTATTTAGCCCGATGTCTCTTGGAGCAGAGGTAGCTGTCGCGCTTCATATCAGTGGTTCTCTTCCTTTAGTAAGCGATTAAGTTTATTTAAATTGTATTGGTTACCAATTAATTTAAATAAATATGGACCGAGTCTCAATTTCCTGCCGAAAAAGACAAAAAATTTCTATATTATCATATATAATAATAATGAAACCTTTTTTTTAAAACTATATTAATTTCGATATTTAAAATGTTAGAATTTAGATTTTGTTTTTTGATTATTTCCCAAAACTTCAGTTGATTAATGGGCATTCCAGGTACTTGCTAATGAACCTTTGTCTTCCATTTTACATTTCGGTGCCCAAGTGTTTTTATTTTTTAATATTTTTAGTTCCGTTTGAGTTTCTACATTACATTTATTTCTTTGATTTTCTTTCGCTCTTACAAATAAAAAATGTTCATTTTCTTTTTTGATCAATTCTGCTTCAGGAGAATCGACATGTGCAATTAAACTAGGAATATCCAATAAGAAAAAGGTCTTAGTTTCAGTTAAAATAACTTTAACTTCAGGATCCAGCACTTCAGAAACTTCTTCAAATTCACTCATCCTAAAAAAATTGTTATAAGGCTTTTCTTGTTCTTCATTAGTTAAATTGAATAAATCTAATTGTGATTGACTTAAAGGTTGTTGAATTATGTAATTTTCATATGAATTCTTTTTTCCAAGTGTTGAAGAAATAGTTTTTTCTTCGGTTTCTCTCGAAGTATTTTCCGTAATTAAATGGAGTCCTTCATCGTGGAATCTCTCTTCTTTAGGAATTTCTATCTTTTTTTCAGGACTATCATCTAAATATAAGGGCAAAGGTGTCCTATCGATTCCCTTATATATTATTTTTACGTTGTCCAAATTATTCATATTTTTAAAAATGATAAATTAAGAAAAAACTCTTCTTAGATATATATTTTAAAACAAGTCCAATTTATTTCACTTATTTGAAAAAACGAAAATAGAAGAAATAATATTTATACTTTGAAATTGTTAGAAATTGTTGTTAATGACAACCAAGTAACTAACAACAACAAAATCAATAATTAAAGGTATGGAAAATTTAAATTTATCTAGACCACATAGAATTTTTTTAGTTTGTTAAAAACATCCTAACTATAAATATATATACATAAAGGCAGATATCCCGAATTCAACCTAAACAGAACACCACCTCAATCCAGCCAATCCTTACTTATATCTTAGAGGCAAACCCAAATCCTTAAGATATCCAACGACCAAATTTGAGGACCAGCAAGACTGCTGACCTGAAAACAAAGGACCTCCACCATCACTTCTTAACCCACCCCTCTTGAAAATGGTTCCAAAAGGAGGACTAAAACAACGCGTCAACCTCACTAACTAACACGGATTAATCCGAGAAAATTCACTTCACATATATATAATTAATTGAAAAATTATTAGACCAACCTTAAAATCAAAAATTATATAAAATTTTGTCAGTAATTTCTACTAATATACCTAAAAAAAATTTTTGGGTGCACAACCTAAAATCTGACCATTTGGAGGTAAGGGCTCCACACTATTTTTAGGTGCCAAATGATTAAAACATCTTAAAGATTATCTAATTTGTTTTATGAATAGTTAATTTAATCAAATAGTGAATAGTTTAAGAAAGAATCACAAAATAACTAAAAACACACGTGAGTAAAATAGTCCTCAAACACTTGAGGCTGTGTTAGTTAATATATTTAAAAGATCATCTAAAAAAATTGTTTTATGAATTTTAATCAAAATCGTTAGAACAAATTTTGAGGAAATCATAAAAAAGTACTAGTACTCTTTGGCCAATTTTATTGAATACCGAGCTTAAATATAACATTTCAGCCTCAGTCATTTTTGAGAAATCTTGTTCACAGACACATGATACCATAAACCATTTTGCGAGAACTATTTTTTTAGACTCAGGGGATCTCAAAACGTGTATTTCCATTGAAATCTCGGCATTAATTTCTTTTTGCAATCGCAATATATATTACATATATAGGTAAGAAAACCCGTAGTGAAAATGAATTATTTATTATTAATTTTTTTATTTGTATATTATACTTTAATTTAGTACTTTATTTTACTTCAATTTAATTAAAAACTAGTACTCTTTGGCCGATTTTAGTGAAAAGCTTCGAGGTACATACGACGAGAAGAAATTACCTTAAATATAAAATTTTAGCCTCATACGTTTTTTTGGTTTGAGAAATCTTGTTCACACGCAGACAGATCATTTACGGGACCCACTTTTTTTAGATTCAGCAGAACTTAAGTGTATTTCTGTTAAAATCTTGACATCGATTGTTTTGCAATCGCAATACTTCCTCACTATATATATTGATATATAGGTAAGAGAAAATATAAAAAACTAATTAAAATTTCTATAAATAATATTAAATTTTTAGATTGAAATAACTATATAAAAGGTGCTGAAAACAAGCATCGGTGGTTCAGTGGTAGAATGCTCGCCTGCCACGCGGGCGGCCCGGGTTCGATTCCCGGCCGATGCATTCTTTTTTTTTTTGGAAGTATATTTTTGGGAAACCTAAGACTAAAATACGAGAATGTAAAAATAGATCTCACAAAATGGTTTTTCTATGTGTGGGTGTGACCAAATTTCACAAACACGAAAAAACGTATGAGGCTAAAATTTTATATTTAAGCTAGGTACCCATGTCGTACCTCACAGCTTTTCAATAAAATCGTCCAAACTATACTAGTACTTTTGTGATGTACTTTTTTAGTTTTTTCCGATGTTTTCAAAATTCGTTCTAACAATTTTGATCAAAATTCATAAATCAATTATTTATTAAATTAACTTTGAAATGTATTAACATATCCCCCCTTTAAATTTGTTTGGGGGTCATTTTACTTTTGTACCCTTTTAGTTTTTTGTGATTTTCTCTCTATACTCTAACAATATTGATTAAATTGGCTGTACATATAATAAATAGGATAACCTTGAATCATCCACTTTCCACCTTCAAATCGGCCCTAAATTTTGGATTTTTTGGATTTTTCTTTCGGCATCGGAGACCATTTTGGCTTCGTCCTTATTGATTTAAGTTAATTTGTAATCAATATAATTTAAATAAATTTTTGTCGCTCAGGACGGAAAGCAAACCACTTACTTGAGCCAAGACTTCTGTTTCTGTACCAAATTTGGATTTTAAGTATTCTATATAAAAGGTAGAAAGACCCACTGTCATGGTAACAAAATATAAATATTTTTAATTCCTCTGATAATTAACGGAATTTAATACCGCCTCCCCACCTACGTGGGTTCCCGTTTTTTTACCCGCGATGCTTTCGTGCACAGAGACATACACCTCAAACCCAGCCGACCTCTGGTCCTAGCTATCTATCAGCACCCCGTAAAGTTACTTGATTTTTTTTTTTTTTTATATTTTTAAGTTTTTATCGGCATCTGTGGCCATTTAGATTCCGTCCTTATTTATTTATACTAATTGGTAGCCAATAAAATATAAATACATTTTTGTCGTTACTTGATTTTCTATCTCTAACTCCACCTCCTATATTCATTTGTAGCTAACTAACTTCTCATGTATCTATAATAATTCCACCTCTCCCTTCATTCCAACCTAACCTAGGCTAGGGAGGATGTTCTAGTTTGAGGAAGGGGTCTCTCAGCACCGGCGAGTAGCCTACTCCTTACGAAGAGTGCATCATTGAGAGAGAATCCCTCTTTATGTCCCTTCCATAGAACGGAGTGTCACAGTAACTCCTTCTTCTCGTAAAGCGCCTGAGGCCTCTATTGTGTGGGATCCAATACAGGGCATACTAGAGAATTTATTTGCATAAATTTTTTTGTCTTTTCTGCTGAGGCCACAGAAACTTTTAAACGATACAATATTAGTAACAATACGTATTATCTCGACAACTTTATTTATATCATTTGGTTTCTCAGCACCGGTGAGTAGCCTACTCAATTGTACATATTTTACTGGTCTGCGTGAAATCATGTTTGAGTATCACGATTTTTTAGAAAAACCCTTCAGGTAAAGTACCACTTTCGATTGCGAGAAAAAGCCTAAAAGATGATATAGTTCTATGATTTTTCTGTAATGCAGGTATGTAAAATTTGGTTGACCTACATTAAAGCGTATTCAAGTTATCGTGTTAATAATTAATGAATATACACAGACACACAGGTGAAAAATTTGAAAAATGTTATTTTCGGACTCAGAGTCAAGGACAATCAAAATCTCGAGATCTGATTTTTGAACGATTACAATACTTTGTCTCTACTAGGCAAATTAGAAAGTAAAATTTAATATAAAATTATGAACCGGCTACATAGTGGTCCCGATGCAAAAAATCTAGTGTGACATTACATCTCACAACGTTCCTTACCTTAAGTAAGAGAAAGTTGTATGATGTGTGGCCCTCACCGGATTTTTTGTTTTAGGGCTATCTATACTGCAAAATATTTTTTCCACTTGGTATTATAGTATTATTATTTTTAAATGAGAATGAAAATAATTTTTTTTTTAAATGTTTCAAAAACTTTTGACTTTTGTATAATTACAGGAAAAGCAAATAGGAGAGAAAAAATTTAATCCAAAGTTTCAAAATGGCCACCTTCAAAGTGCAAATAGCGTTTCTCGTTTCAAGAAAAATAGGAAATATCGTTAAAATTGACAAAAAAAAAAAAATTCTTCGAATTAGAAGTGGAATTAGGAAAATTTCAACCTCTTAAATAATGATATATAGATTTATTTTCTATTTCCTTCATCATAATAATTAAAAAAAATAGGAAATCCCATGACTATAATACCATTATATATCTCATAAATTAGAAAATTTTAATAGTCCTTTGTAATTTTTTCAAAAATTTACTCCTGTCAGATACATTATACACGGAGCCATTAATTAACCATTATTCATTCATTATTTTATATAGAGAATTCAATATAAAATATTTAATCCGATTTACCAGTTTTTTGAATTGTATATCATAACAATATATATCCGCCGGAAAAACTTTATTATAAATAGAGATGTTTAATTCATTTTCACTGTAGTTACGAATCAGGATGTATCAAAATAAAATTTCATTTTTTATTTTTATTATTTATATAATAATTTTAATTGAGAAAATCTCTTGCCAGGAATTTATTCAGATTAAAACTAGATTAGGAGAAATTAAAGGTGTTGTAGAAGATGAAGAAACTTTTTGTAATTTAACATATTATACTTTTAAAGGAATTCCATATGCTAAACCCCCGATTGGTAATCTTCTATTTAAGGTAAATATCTTCAGAAAAACTGAAAAAATATATATTTTCAAACAACAAATTAAAATTTGGAATAATAATTTATAAATAAATTTAAAAAATTGAAGATAGGATTATGAAATAAGCCTTGTCTCTATTCTAAGTAGCGGCGATTACTATTTTTTTCTTTTATTTTACTTTTTTTTTAGAATTCAGAGCCCATTTATACTTTATAAACAAATTTAATATATTTTATAATTACTACAATTATTCAGTCATTTATATTTCATTTGGTATCGAATCGATTTTAATAAATTTTTGCCCGACTGGCGAGAAATCTAAAATCACATTTCTTAGTTTTTTCGGTTTTCACTGTTGGTAAAATATAAGCTTTAAATATTATCTTACAATTGATTTTCTAGCAAGTGGCCCTCTTTCCAAACTTTACAAACTCCCTCACCTTTTCTATTAATATTTTTGGCATTGAATCTATTGGACTCCCACTAATCTCATTTTCAATCCAGAGAATCTCTTTTTAAATTAGGAATTAATTATCTCAAAAATATATAGACCTCAGAGACCAAAGTATTTTGAAAATTATCAGAGAAATCCAATAAAATAATTTTTAATTAAAAAACCGTTATAATATTCATATTCATACAGTATTTATCTTTGGAGCCTGACAATATCAATATAAATATACCTTACGAATCGTAAAATATTTTAAAATGACTAAAAATTTCTTAAAATTTAATTTTAACTCATATAATAACAAAAATATATGATCGATATAAGTGATCGTAAATGAGCAGTCAAAATTCAAAGCCTCTGAATAACGAGACGTTTCGGATTAAATTTATTGCCCTAGTCTATATTCGAAAATGCATTATTAAGTACCTAAAGTTAATTATTGTGAAGTTGGCACAATATTGCTAATAATAGGATGTATTGTTGATAAGTGTAAATAATTGCCAGGTTTTTTTTAAAATCTTTCCCCCCTCTCCATGGCCGAGAGGTTAAAGATATTGACATTGTCAGTACTGATAACCTTCAAAGCCAAGGGGCGTGGAATTAAACATATTTTATATCGTTTAAATATGTCTATATGGCCTCAAATGCCGAAGCGAGGAAAAAATTTTTTTTCGGCATTTATGGCGATTTAGACTCCGTTCTTATTTATTTATATTAATTGGAGCCAATATAATATAAATAAATTGTTGTAGTTCAAGACGAGAAGAGAACTACTTGAACCTTGGTACGTTAAACAACACCTCTACTTCTGCCCAAAGGGACAAGGCACGAACAATATTCACTTTTCTCTTTCAACAAACAATAAAATATCTCTTTCATATCAACAATATATTTTTCCATCTTTACAATAGCTAACCCTGGACACATAATAATGAATCTGACTTATGGTGGGAAAATAAATTTCATTTGAATCGTCACCGTATTCATTAAGACGTTTTAAATTTTAGCTTCTCTTGCCTTGCATTTTTAATTTCTGCACTTATTAATTAATAATATAAAAAACTTAAATAAAAATTGCATTTTTATTAATAATTTAATATATTTCTTTTGTTGTTGATTGCAAAAAACAGCTTTCAGAGCCAGCTGGGCCATGGGAAGAACCTTTAGACGCCACCGAAGAAGGTTCCAATTGTCCACAAATAGATCTTTTTGGATATAATGGCAATCATGATTGTTTATACTTGAATGTACTGACACCATACGTAAGGATCTATCTTTAAATCATTAAATATATTCTGTATATTATTTATATTAATAAATTCAAATCGAATTGAATGATATCGCATGTATTTTTTTAAATATCATATTTAATTTTTGTCATTTTTTATTTTTATTTAAAATAAATATTGAAAAAAGTTCATTTGCCTTAGTTGGAGGGTTAATAATTTAACTGGCCTCACAAACTAAATCAAGAGTAAGTTTTACCTTCCATATATAATAGTAAGGGAAAAGGTAAAATATTATGATCATGAAAAATTTAACCTTCCAATTTTAAAAAATATCTTTACGTTTCAAGTCAAAAAGATCCCAAAAATACAAAAAAATCTTAATATGCGTATGTGTATAATTATTTGTAGGTGTGTAGACTTTTTATTATCCTTGGAACCACTCATCAGAATAGGATGAAACTTTACAAATTTATAGTCCTAGGAGTGCCTAAGAAGGTATAAAAGGCGAATTGGTCCTAAGAGGGCGGTAAAAAAGACCCCTGCAATATTTATCGCGCACCACTTTTTTCTCAGCATCCGCTGGGCTATATCTTTTTAAACTTGGTGATAGTAATTAAGATCTTTGTCTTCAGCCCTAAATCAATATTCATAACAATACGTTGAGTGGGAGTGGCTTTATTCTTACAAAACGAAAAAATATCATAACTAAAATGTATTTGTAATTATTTAAAGTCTATATGCCGAAAAGACTTAAAAAAATTCAGCTATTGAAAATATATTTATTTATTCAAACATCATATCCTAAAAATAACAATAAAAATCAACATGACATATCTTGCATTGCATATACTCAATAGGGTGGTAGAGCAACCCCATTTTATATTCCCAGAGGAGATGTTTAGCGTTAGCTAAGAAATGCGGGAAAGTGTTGCAACTTCGTTGCCTTTTTTTTAAATTAGCGAAGGGTTCTCTTCAAAAATTGTCCTTAAAAAAATTTAAATAAAAATTCTCTTTGGCTTGAATCTGACATTTTTGATACTGTCTGTCCACACCTTTGTTTATAGAGGAGTGCCATATTTTTCAATTAGTATCCAATTGATTTAAATAAATTTTCATCGGACTGCCTGGGATCCAAACCCACACATTTGGCTTTTAAGGTTAACAATATTGATAATGGCAATAAATAAATAATTAACTTCTTGGCCACTGAAAGAGGAGTGGGACATAAAATTTATCATACTCTTAAATAAATAAAACAATAACAGTTTTTAGTTATTATTAATAGGGGAGATCCTGGGTCAAATCTAACAAGTGGTAACCAAAACAAACATTACTTCTGTATAGTTAGTTAATAATGGAAATCATTTGCGAGTTTTTAGTGTGTAGCAAGTTGAATTTTTGCATACTTGGGCTATTATTCAAATTTTTCTTAAAATCATCTATAATAATAAAAATTTTCAAAGCTAACTTTTTTTTCATAATTCTGCTAAAATGCAACCTACAAATATTTCGATAATATATAAATCTATATTTTTTTCCGGGATATCATATTTGTTAATAAATTTTTGTGTAATACTCTTTTAAAGAATATGGTGTCACTGTGGGGCAAATGTAACAGTAAAATTAGCTGCAATAGTAACATCGTTTCAATGGTATTTACAATAGTATTTGGATTTGGAAAAATATCATCTCAGCATCCATTTGCCCATTTATAATCTTTCAGCACCTTTTAATTATCATAAAAAATGCTTTTGTTTTAACTGCGCTTATTTATTTATAAAAAAAAGTTTCAGAGGAGGACACGAATATTCCCATTCAACAGTATTTGAATACATTTGCCCCACAGAATGTTACAACTGACTCTCTGTGAGGCCAATTCTATTCATTTAGGATCTTTTTCCTAGGAAATTTAAAAATAGTAGTATATTAAATTTTAACGTCATAATTAATTGCAAGAATCTTTAAAGATTATTTATTTGTATCAAGGTTACATTTTCTTAGTGGGGGTGGCGTAAAAAAACGGATGTTTCTTCAAAAAAGTGCAATTTTCTTAAATTTTAATAGAATAAATAAATAAAAGATTTTTATTAACACTAAAATAATATGTAATATATCTACTACTCCATAACTACTGATACTGATACTAGACCTTCAGGCGAAGTGATGGGGTCGCAAGCCTCTCACCTCCCAAGTACTATCCAAACCAAAAACATCCGTTCTTTTTTGCGCCACCCTCTATAAACAACAAAAAGTCTAGGGATAATTATCAAGGGTTACACATGACTCCGCTCCTCCCTAGACTGTACATCGAAAACTAAATAAAATGCTTTATATTACCAGCTTCCTCAAAATGAAACAAGGAAGAAGCTTCCCGTAATGGTTTTTATTCATGGAGGAAAATATATCATGGGATCTGGCACTACTTCGATATACGACCCTCTTTTTTTAATCAGACATCAAGTAGTGTTTGTATCTTTCAATTACAGACTTGGTCCTTATGGTGAGTTAAAATTATTAATAAATTTACATTATAATATAAAATTCCCGTTCTAGTGATTATAATAATGATATAAAAATAAATATAAAACTATATATTTAAAAGTGGCAAAAAATTTTTGAAAATCCATTATTTTTATATTTTTTAATCCTTTTTTTCCCGCAAGACATTTTGGCTGCAACTGCAACATTCCTCAGCCCATCCAAAAATTACATTTTTTGATTCCATTATATAACATCATATAATTTTAATTTCTATAATTTTTTCCCTCTTAACTAAATATTTGCCTAATAAAATCATTGAATAGGTTTTTTGAGTTTGGAAACGCCAGAATATCCCGGAAATATGGGACTCAAAGATCAACAATTGGCTCTCAAATGGGTGAAGGATAATATTGAAGATTTTGGAGGAGATCATGATAAAATTACCATTTTTGGAGAGAGTGCCGGAGGTTCTTCAGTCCATTTTCATCTTCTCTCGCCAGGATCACAGGGTATTTAATAAATATAAACTTAAAAAAAAATATTTGTTTTCTTTACAGACATTGATTTTTAATTTTAAAATAGGTCTTTTCCAAAGAGCGATTGCTCAGAGTGGGACTTCTACCTGTGACTGGTCTATTAAGATGAATAGTAGGGAGCTAGCAGAGAGATTAGGAAGAAATTTCAATTGCACTTATGAAAATGATGAAGAATTAATTGAATGTATAAAAGAACAACCTGAAGAAGAAGTCATCAAAACTCAGGGCTCTTTTAGTGAAGTAAGATTTTATGTTAATATTATTAGACTAATTTAGTTAGTTAGCATTCTGAAAAAAGATTTATTAAAGTTTTTCTCAAGAAGTTTTTTTTAATAATGAAAAAATTAATTAATTAGCAATTTTAATTTCTATAATTTTTTCCCTATTAATTAAATATTTGTCTAATAAAATCATTATTGATTAGAAATTTCCCGGGGGCTTGAGTGAATTCGGTTACATTTTTTTCTAATTTGCAAGATCCAAAAAAATTTAATTTATAATATTTTGAAAAGTGAAAGTAAATTTATCACAATATTTAATTCAATCGTTTCTTTTTATTTTTTTGCATTTTAATTTTTTGAAGTTTTAGTTTCTCTGTCCTTTGAATTAAATAATTTAAAAGTCATTTGTTATCTTTTTTCAGTTCCTGAGCTAGAAGCCAAGAACGAGAATAGATTACTATTGTTTAACAAAAGCAATATTTATAACTAAAAATATTATAAAAGTATAGAGACTGATAGTCTTATTTTTCTTGTAGTTCAACTTAGAGGAAATATTGGAATTTGCACCTACAATTGAACCGAAAGAAACAAAGGATCCATTTATAGTAGAACATCCTTTAGAAATTATGAAAAAAGGTGAAATTGCTCAGGTTCCATTCATTGTAGGAATGAATAGCATGGAGGGAATTTTACTTGGACCAGGTAAAAAAACCATTCAGTAAAATATTGTATTAAAATCGTATTGTACCTGCATAGCAGCAAAGTGTTACCAATTCCTCACATTAATAAAAGACCTCTTCAATTCATTTATAATTGTCATAATATTATTAAACATTATTTGAATTTAATTTCAGTTATGTCAAATTCCCAATTCAAAGATTATTTTAACAATAATATGACTTTCCAAGCTGAAATATTACGAAGATATGATTCAAATGAAATTCAAAATCTACATAAAAGAGTAAAACATTTTTATTTCAATGATAAAGAATATTCAGAAGAAACAGTGGATAATTTTATTGACGTAAGCTTAAACTAAGCTAATAAAGCCTCTTTGTATGTTATTTTATGTTATGTTTTTATAATTTTTAAATCACAAGTAGCTATGAAATTTAATGACTACCAATAATTTAAATAGAAGATGAAGTCTAAAAAGGCCTTAGATAGCGAAAAAGGCTTTAGTTTTGGCCAAAACTTTTCGTTTCTTTCTTGATAT
>JAAAKE020107129.1:12916-42820 GCA_010014785.2 Anisolabis maritima
ATTAATAAAATTAATTATTTTTTAGATGAAAATTATTTTTTTAAAGTCTTTTTCGGCATCTGAGGCCATTTCGTCCATAGATGAAGTCTAAAAAGGCCTTAGATAGCGAAAAAGGCTTTAGTTTTGGCCAAAACTTTTCGTTTCTTTCTTGATATATCTCCATTAAATATCAGAACGTATAAGAAAGAACAATTTTTCAATTAATAAAATTAATTATTTTTTAGATGAAAATTATTTTTTTAAAGTCTTTTTCGGCATCTGAGGCCATTTCGTCCAGATATATCGATATATGAAAATTATTAAATATATATATAATTGAAATAAAATACAGATTTTAATAGGAGTAGCTATATTAGAGAATACTCGTATTTTATCTTCTTCGCTTTTAAATGAAGTTCTAATATTCGATTGAGATGCTACCGACTATTAACTCATTGACATTAATTATCTAACCTAATCTATAATCTCACATTTTTAAAATTCAATTTACTTTGATTAATAAAATTTATCTTTTTACCTTAGTATATAACAGATACATATTGGACGCTTTGTACAATTGAGACATTGCGATTTCATGCCGCTTTCTCTTCTGAACCAGTTTTTGCTTATTTTTTTGCTTATGAGGGGAATAGAAATGTTATTAAAAAAGTTCTAGCTCTAACAAAAAGAAAAGGTAATTAGAACATTTTGAATTAAAATTAAAAAAAAAGAAAACAATCTTCATCTCGATTTATTATTTTTTAGGAGCATGTCATGCAGATGAATTATTTTATTTTTTTAATGTTCATTTTTTCAAAGATGATATTAATGAAAATGATCTTACGTTGATTAATAAGATAACAAAATTGTGGACTAATTTTGCTTATAATGGGTAAGTGAATCTCAAATGTGATTTTTTCAAATGAAATATTACTTCAATAGTGAAGATAATATAGGGTAGAATTATTTTTTTTTTTTAAATAAATTATACGAGGGTTGCCTTTTATATTTCGAGATTTGAGATCAAAAACAAATTTTTTTGACGGCCAAATGTTCATGCAATAATGAATGTATGCTGGTCCCACTAATGCCCAAGGATACCTCAATATCTCGATAAGTCAGATGACGATCTTGCAGTATCAGTTCATGCCCAGCTTCCGAAACAACTGATTTTGAACGACCTTCACGCACTACAGCCACGATTGAAGTCGGAAAACTATCGATAAACAGTAGTCCTTGATTGCCAAAAGTCGAATTAAGTTCATCGATGCACTGTTGGGTTAATCCACGTCTAAAGTTGTAAAAAATAACCGTTCGAAAATGTTCACGATTTAATTCCATTTTTTGCCGAGATGATTTCAAGTTATTGTAAACTACACAAATAGCGCTTGTATGTCAATACGTTCTGAGTTCGTATACCATCAAAAATGTCAAACTTTACGATAGAAGCGTCAGCAGCACCAGTTTAGCACAATCCTGAAATATAAAAGGCAACCCTCGTAGCTATAGTACCTATTTTTTTCCTACTTATTAATAGCATATAGATTTTTTTGGGGGGGGAAAGTGGGTAAGTAAAATAAATTATTTAATTAAAAAAAAACTTATTAAAATAAAACTCGTTAAAAAAAATCGATGATAAGAATCTTTACAATAATATAACCCGATACAGATAGGTAAGAAACAGTAAGGAAACAATATATCCTAAGCCAATATTGTCTTTAGAGCGGGGCAATTAGGAATTTAGTTTATTTAATATATACAGGGTTATTCGTAAGTATTTGCGGGGTTTGTTGCATTGAAGTACAATAACTATGGCAGACATAGCAAAACGACTCATATTAACAGATAGAGAATCTCTCCAAGTTTGCATCCATAATAGGGAACATGGCGTGCTTTAGTAGCCATGATTCCCCTAAAGTTAATATGTTTTGTGCTCTTTCTTCGCCAAAGGCGTAAGGACCATTTTTCTTTGCGGAAAAAACTTGCTGGTACCGTGAACCTAGATATGCTGACAGAGTGGTTACTGCTACAATTACAAGAAGATGATAAAGATTTTAAACAGGAAGAGGTTCCACTACATTATTTTTGGATCGTTCCCGATTATCTCAATGCTGAACTTGGATCGAATTGACGCCCCTTCGCCCTTCCGCGGTCAACCCCATCCGACTTTTTCGTATGGGATTACGATTTTCGTATATACGAATCACCCACCTATGGTACTTGATTTAGCAGAACTACGAGAAAGGATCACAGATTGTTGGTGACAAGAACTGTAATTCAGGATTGATGTCTGTCGATTCACCAAGAGTGCATATATTGAGCATCTGTAATATTATAGATATTAAACTCTCTCTCTGTTGATATGAATGGTTTTGCTGAGTTTGTCATAGTTTTGTATATCAATGTTTGAAACTCCAAACTCCAGAGAGATTTATTTACTTTGAATCCCAAGAAAACAAACTTCAAGTAGTTCATCTAATTTAAAATTTTGTTTATTTTTTCACAATTTTTTATTTTAAATAATTAATGTATTTTTTAAGGCACCCAGCATTTTAACTTTGCTCTGAGCTCAATATTTCCTATTATCGGTTCTATCTTGAGCTTATCTTTAAAAAATAATATCCAATTATAAAATTTCCTATTTATCATTTTAATAATTTCAGAGTTGCTGATGACATCTGGTTACCTGTAAAACCAGGAGATGAAAAAATACGAAACTTAAAGTTTACAACACCTGACGAAAATCAGGATTTAATTTGTATGAAAGACGATATTTATCCTGAGAGAATGAAATTCTGGAAATCTTATTTTGCACCTTGATGTAAAGGGATTACAAATTATTAATAGAAAAAATAATTATTTACTTATTATTTTAAATAATTATTTATAGCTCTTCATTAATTTCCCGATTACTTGTTTATATTATTTATCATAAAATAATTAAAATATATATTTCAATAAAATTATTTAAGAGAAAAAAAAAGATGTCATTTTTGAAAAGTTTTATTGTGAGAGCTGACAAAGTAGGGCAACGCCACGCATGACCCAGTGATCAGGATCGGTTTCAGTGGGCAGATACATCGAGATGACGAAGTTAGTGGAGTGTCCTGTAGTCGAAAGAACTCCTCGTCTTTCGGTCGTTTTGTAAACTGGACACACGTACCAATGTCTCTCCACTAGGTCTTCTTTCTTCAGAGGAATTAACCAGATCTATCAAGAGGCGAACATATCGTTTTAAAATAGAGTTATAAATAGAGTTCCTTCTACTATGGCAGTGATAAAGGAAAGAACATAATCCGCTTATGAATGAGCGGTAACCAGATAAATACAATACAAATTCAAATTTGCGTTTATTTATTTTATTTTATTTTAATAATATTTCTGTATAAACTTTTTCCCAAGCCCTACTCTTATAAAAAAAATGAAATTATTTAGTCCAAAATTTAGAAATCGAGAATTCAATAAAACAAAAAAAACGTTTTGAGATCCCATCATTTTCAGAAAAAGCTAAATTAGAAATCCTAGAACGATTAAATTTGAAACCTAAACTAAGACTAATTTTAGATAGCAAAGTTTTGACTAAAATTGGCACTATACTGATGAGATTTTTCTCTTTTTTTGAATTTTCTCAAAATTGGCTCCATCAAAATTTTGTAAACCAATTACATCATTAAAACCATATAAAATGTATATTTTGTTTTAGAATCCCTGAAGAGTACTTTATTGCCTACCGGTATCGAATTAAAATATAAAATTCTTGCTCTAATACATATCAATATATGAAAGTCGGTATTACTTATTTTTTTCTAACTTACCATTGGCATAACACAATAAAGTTCTTTTTGATAAGATTCATCTATAATTTGAAGTTTATCATTCCATCTAGCACCTTCAAGGTACAAACCATAAACGTATACTCCATCCTCCGGTGCTTTTGTTACCGGGTCACTTATTATCTAAAATAATAATTTTATTGTAATTTTTATAAGTGAGATATAGCTGGACAGATAAATTTGTGTAAGGGTTCGGAGAAAAAGAATTGCCATACATAGGTGGAGTTACAGAAGTTATTAAAAGGATATTAAGCAATTATGACATCGATGTCGTAATGAAACCAAACAATAATATGTTCTTCTTATAAAATAATAAAAACCCTTCCAACATCGATGACCAAAAGAAGATCGTTTATTGCATTGAATGTGTAGATTGTCAAGGCCTATCAGGCTAATAAAAAGACCTTTACACATTAGAAAAGCAGAACATATCGATAGAAAAAGGCTTAAAAAATACCGCCCTTGCTCAACATTTTATAAATTTGTTATATTATATATATTTGAATCACATTTTAAAACCAAATCACCAAACAGACACAAAAGGTTATCTTTTACCACCAAAACCTGAATTATGTAACATTTTTAAAATAAAAATATATATATAAAAAAAAAATGGTTGGGATTATGTTGATTTAATTATATTAATTGTATTAATATAATATTATTATGTATTTTATTTTAATTCATCTTCTGGTTTGCATTATATTTTCTTTTAAATATATATGTAATTAAAATTATAAAAACATCGTTTGAATTTTGTACATGCATTTTGTGATATTGAAAATTTAAAAATTGAAAATGAATATATGTGATTGGAGAGGGGAGGATGATGACATCTACCAACAGAATAGAGCAATGAAGCGCTCGTCTTATCAGCATTCGATCACTTGCTATCGAATCGTTTCATTGTGTAGATGTCCCTCACCAAGAATATTTTATATACCTAACGGATGCAGGTCCACTAAAATTATCACGTAAGCATGAATGGAAATTGTTTTATTTAATACATAATTTTTTAAATCTTACTTGCACTGTATATTATAGATTGTTGCACTGAGAATGGCGTAAGGCTGGCCGAAATATTTGCTAAATAAATTGGTGTCTAGTGACCTGAGAAAAACGGCTGGTTTTCTTTTTCTCCGAATCCTTACATATATTAAATTTTATTATAATTAGAGATATGGGCACAATCTTATTGATGACGAAGACACTAACTTAAGAATAATTATAATATGTATAATATAATATAATTTTTCTTTTCTAATTTTAAAAAATCTTACCTTAAAATCAAATATTAATAAATCAATTGGAATCCTATATCGCCTGGCATAATTTTGTTGAGCACCGGTTAAAAATGCTTGGGTGAAAAAGAAACCACTCAGCCAAAATGTATTTGGGGCTCCGTGTTTATACCTGGAACATTGAGAATGGATTTTTGAAAGAACAACATAATACTAATAAGAATAGTTGTAAAGTCGACATAAAGTGTCTGCCTGACTCGAGTGTATTTTGTTTTATAGATTGTATAAAAATAAATGGTCTTTTAAGTCTGTTCTTAGGTGCAAAGGATTCACTTACCAAAGGTCAGTGGTTTTCTTTCTCCCCGTCGTGAGCGACAAAAATTTATTTATATTATATTGGCTATCAATTAATTGAAATAAATAAGAGCAGAGACTAAATGGCCTCAGATGCCGAAAAAGTCAAAAAAAAAAATATTTTTGTGAAGGTGTTGTTTTTGGATTTTTATCCAAATGTATAATGATCTGGCTGTAGTTTTGAAATGATTTGAAGAGGTCTCAGCCAAGAAAAAATAAATAAATTTTATTGAGCTTATAAACTGGTTACGCTTTTTCTTCAGTCAAATATCAAACAAAAAATCAGATGTAAGATTTTTTGACAATATTAAAGACTTTAATAATCTTTGTCAATTTTTAATTTTTAAGTGATATGATGCTTGTTTGAAAGATTTCTAGTAAATCTTTTATAGAACATTTTAATTTACTAAAAATTTCATAAACAAACACACATTAGCACAAATGTCTTTAATTTTGACCAGAAAATGATTATATCTGTAATTTTCGTTTGACATTTGTCTATCCTGAAGAAGAGCGCGAAATCTACAGCCAGATCTTTATACATTTGGATAAAAATCAAGAGCTGATAGCAAAATAAAGTTTATTTATTTCTCTTTGGCTTCATCTCAATTGAAAATTCACAGCCAGAAAAACGCTATACATTTGGATAAAAACTATAAAGCAACATCACCTTCGCAAAAATTTGGCCATTCCCACAACTTACTCGCAACTATGAATTAACAGTATCAATTTTTTTTAAGTCTACCTGTGTGAGAGCTCTACATCTGCACCAAGGCAATATTAAAATTGACAATATAAAAATCCAGTGTGATTAAACGCACATCACACAACTTTCTCTTACCTAAAGTAAGGAAAGCTGAGTTATGTACTGTCATACCATTTTTTGATGCCCCAAAGGTGCCGTTCAATGTACAACCAATTTAATCAAAATTGTTAAAATAGTTTAAGAGAAAATCACAAAAAACCGTACGAGAGTAAACCAAACGATTTTGGGACTGATAATACATTTCTAAATTTATCTAATAAATAATAAAAATCTAATAAAAATTTAAATCAACAATAGTAAGAGCGAATTTTGAGAAAAAATAAAAAAATTACATTAGTAAAATGATAATACTCTTTGGCCGATTTAAATTGAAAAGCTTCGAAGCTCAAGACATGAGTACCTAGAGTTTAAATATAAAATTTCAGCCTTAAGTCTCTTCGTTTTTGAGAAATCTTGTTCACACACACATACACAGACATACTTAGACATATAGACACATCATTTTGCGAGACCAATTTATTTTACTCACTGGACCTCAAACCCAGAGATTCTGTTGAAATCTCGTTTTCGATTTTTTTTTGCGATCTCATTACTTTCTCATATATTATATATTACATATATAGATAAGAGATAGTAAAAATAAAGTGATGAAATGATTGGATGTTTGATATATAAATATAAAAGTTTTTATTTTTTACCATTTCTGAAGAAATTCTAATCTTGCTAGAAAATCATTAACATAACTCCCCAAAGGTTTTAAAGATGGATAAGACTTTTGAAGCCAATATTTAGAAATTTTCCCCGTTAGAATACTTTTATGTACTTCTTCAAGATCGATTGACATCACAATTAAACCTGTGATTGAGAATAAATCATTGCTGTTATCAAAAATAAAGATTTTTTATATTATAAATATAAAAATTTAAATAATTTTTAGAAAGACCTTTAATAGCTCTGCGTACATCGGTGAGTGTAGAGCGAATTCGATCAAGAAGAATGTTAAAGCGGCCCATTTCTTGCACTAGGACCGTATTCATTGATTGATGATATGAAGTAGGATAAATCTCTAAGGCTTCGGCTATATCAAAACTTTTAGGCAATTTAGCCAAAATATCACCAGCGACATCAGTAACAATTTCGTCGGGTGTTTTATCTCCACCTTTTGATGAAAGGGCATCCTAAAAAAAAATGTATCAATATTTTAAATGATATATAACTATCTAAATAATAAATTTAAATGTGCTTTTTGGGATAGAATTATATTTTATTAAATTAAATTCCTATAATAGGAGATTTTGAATTAATTCTCTTAATAAGTAGGGACCTACTAAATTTAGTAGGTCAAAAAGAAGTCGAAAAATAATTTTTGAAAGGATATAATTTAACATATAAGAGTATAATTTAAAAAAAAAAATAAAATCATCGATTAGATCACAAATAATAAAAAACTAAAGCAAGTTTATAGTTGATAAATTTTTAATAAGAAAAGGACATTATTAAATTATTATTAGCCCACGATCTGTTTGCGGTTGAAAGCAAAGAGATATTAATTAAGGGCGCTCGCTTCCTCCACTCGCAACTCGTTTTGAGCCTATTGGAAGATTTACAAGGCGCATGTGATTGGAGCTGTGTGGGTGAAACGAGAAAGCCGAGAGACGAAGCACAGCTCCTGCCTTTTGTCCACGCTCCCTTTCTAATAAAATTTTTAATGAAATTATTTATATATGATTTTTCGATAAAAATATTTTGGAACCCGACTAATAATATCTTTCCCTTGAAAATGTTAATCTCTAGATATAAATTTAATTGATTATGAAATACTAGATGAAAAATTGTTGAGAAATGTCATAATTATTTTATTATAGTATAGATATAAAATTTACATCATTCAATATTCTTCAAAATCTTTTAGATTGACTTAATCAAAATTCATAAAACTAGATAAATAGTGAATTAGTTTTGTTAATAAAATTACAAATTACCTTTAAGATTAAATCCTTAAATTTTACGTAAGCAAAATAAAAAAAGATAAAATAATTTTTTAATAAATAAATATGTATATAATGATAAAGTTAACTTATACTTACTGTTCGATCCTGAATAAATGAAAAATGGGAAAAATAAAGAACAAATAAAATATTAATACAAAAATAGATTCTCTGATTGTATAATTAATAATAATTAATTTAATAATATACTAATTTATTATTACCTCTCTTTTATTAGATCTAATGATTTTTTTTTAGTTTTTAAGTCTTTTTGGCATCTGAGGTCATATAGACTTTAACCATTTCAGTTATAGAGAGACCTGTTTGCTAGCTTCTGCCCCCTAATAAAAAGCTTAATAACGAAACTGACTGTAGGCAATTACGCAATGATTAGCGAAAAGTGTTCGTTTTCATTATAAGGATAATATATTTACGATATTTATTAATTATTCAGGCATATATATATTTATATCAATTGGTACCAAATTTGAAATAAATTTTTATCGAACTGCCTGTGACCCGAACTCACTCCCCAAGTTAACAATATTAACGATGTTGTCACTATCTCTCATCTCTTGGAAGGGAGCGGATCTAATATTTCTAATATTTAATATATATTAATATTTATCACCTTTCCTTCGAATGATAGTTAATATAACCAATAATAAATATAACAAATTAATATTATACAGTACATGAATCCGAGATAAATTATAATTAAACTAGAAGTCCGGAGATAAGCTGAGATAATAGCCCAAAGACTATAGGCCTATATTGAATTAATGGAGGGAAGCTGAATTGAAATTATTGAACTATATAATATTATGGATGCTTTGATATATTTATTCTAGGAACGGTGAGTTAAGGGAGGTGAGGTTTGGATAGAACTAGATCAAAAGAGGGATGAATGGAGAAGTCAGGTTCCGATGAGATCTCCATCTCCCCTTTAGCGTCAATATAATTAATTAATTAATTGATAACTGATTTATTTATAATAATAATTATAATTTTAAGTTCTTATTTTTTCAATACCTTTCACTGTAATAAAAAATTCACTCCTAGCCAATATAAGATTTTATTTTAACTTTATTTAGAGATGTCTCGGATCCCCTTAAATAAGAAACATTCGTAATTGAATAGATATAATAATCATCTGCGAATAGCCTAACTCCAAATCCCCCTTACTTTTCTCAATGTCTTATTTTTTTTGGAAAAAAATCCTTTAACTCATTCAATAAATTTTTATTTATTTACTTATATATAAACAATATTTACTTAAAGATTAAGATAAACGGACAGGTTTTTGAATCCTCTAAGAATATCATTTTAATCAAGAGTATACTGGTTATAATAAGTGATTGATGGAGATAGATCTATTTTATTGATATGCATTTAAGGGAAAATACCTGAGTGAGGAGAATACTCTGAAAAAGCAACATTGTTTCCTGCTGGTCCTTGATGATATCTGCATTAGAATGCATACCCACCACACTTGGGTCGGTAACTGGAGGCAGCTTTTTTACGTAATCGACAAATTTCTCATACTCTTTTTCTACTGGACAATAATAAATTTCTGCGATAAACGAAAAAAAAACGGATTAAAATTTTGGATTATACAAAGCTTGCGCAAATAAGATAATCATTTTATTATCGTCAATGCCATGTTGAAATAAGTTAATATGGAGGATTATAAAGATCACTGATATCAATACACAAAAAACTATTATTTATATGAATGTACCAAAAAGATGAAATAAGAAATTGCAAAAAAATTTTATATTTAACAAAATTAGAGTTATCTTATTTCTGTAAACCAATTGCTAAATAAAAAATTTCAATTTTAACACGTGGAAAATTATCAAGAGGCTGCTCAACTAGTTATTATCAAAATTCTAATATAATACAAACCTTACAAAAATATTTACAAAATTCATTTTTTCTACTTTAATTTGAAAAAATAATTATGTTCGTTGTGAGTATATAAAAATTATTTAAAGAGAAAAGAGAGATATTTACCATCTTCATCAAAATAATAGATATTTTCGGTATCAAGAACTTGGTCGCAATAGAAAAATTTGAGAATAGTTGTTAAAGTACGCCGATCCCAATCATCAGTGACTCTGCCTCCATAATTGCATTCACCAGTGAGGTATTTCAAAGCTTCAAATTGAATATCCTAAAAAAAATTCAACAGATAAAGATATTATCTGAAATATTTTAATTTCATTTTTCATTTATAGGAATTGAATTTTATTAATAATATTATAATAAATTATAATATAATAACAATAATATATACCATTGGGTTTATAAATTCGTTCTTTTTTGTTTGCTGGAGATAGACAACCAATATGACCAACACACTAATGAATTTTTTGATTAATTTCTCTAGAGTTGAGAACGACATGCACAGTAATTAAATCTCCCTAGAAATTAACAATTGAGCAGGCATGATCGCTCTAAAGGTCCTCTGGACAATTAATCAAAAAATTCCTTTCAAGACTGGTCTTTTTGCTTACCTACTTTCTAATAAACAAAACGAACGAATTTATGCACGACATCTTAAAACATAAGAATTATAATAATACACGGATATTAAGTATGTATATAATGGTGTTTCCACAACTAATAATTCAAAACCTAATCTTTTTGTCCTCTTTTTTTTTTTTTTTTTTTTTTTTTGATGCCTTCCCTCTAATGAAGTTTTCTCGTCATTCCAAGATTTTTTTCATTGAACTTTCAAAATACTTCCTGCCAGAATCTGACAAGATAAACCATCAGCTGATTAGGAAAGATTTCAGGTTATCTTTATAAATAAAGATAATGAAGTAAGCTACTTTGAAAACAAGTCAAATTGTATTTGCAATTTGACAAGAGAACGGTTTACAATGTTAGAATTTCCCTGGGCGTATATTATTGTTTTAGGCACTTCTTTGGTTTTTGTAGTTATAGTGTATGTTTATATTAAATATTTGAAGAGACAAATACCACCTTCAAATAATTCTTTAAATTCAGAATCCATTTTCACAACGCAAAATAGTCATATTATTTCAAATACATCGAATATCAACAAAGAAGACCTCCCACCCCCTTATCAAACTGTGGAAATACCACCACCTTCATATGAATCGCTTACAGTGTGAATTTATAAAACCGTCTTTTCTTTAAAAGTGAGTATTTAATTTTAATATTAATATTAGCAAGGTAGTATATATTTATAAATATTTCGTGAGGTGTTAGTCCAAACAAGAGGGACACAACATATCAGAATCCTATCATTCATAAAATCTTATAGTCTTAAATTCTTAAATAGCTTTTTAATAAAATATAGAAAAAATTTGGCATATGAAATTGACAGCAAGGCACTTTTACTAACAAATACAAACCTTATATTGGCATTCTTGCTTGGTTAGAATTTGAGACAGTTTTGACTCTGTTCAATCAAATAAAATCTTAAACTCTTAAAAGTATTAGTTTTTAGGTTAAAACATCTAACGGATAAACCACGAGAGAACATTGGGTTCGACTCCCGCGGGTGGTCATTTTTTCATTTTGATGTTTAAATTAAAAATGAGGTTTTTTTTTTGGATCCATGGAATTTTTTGGAAATCTCAATACTTCCCATATTCTCAGAGATATGGATAAAGAATATGGCTGCCTTTCCCGCCTTTTCACCATAAAAGGCAATTATGACTCCTTTCCTTGCATCTCTGAACCTCTCTATACTTGCTCGATATTTGTATATTATAATATTATTTTTTTACAGGATCATAGATAAATTCATGTCTGATTGAACCACCATAATGGAAATAAAAATTGGAAATGGACCTATTTTTTTTCTATCAGAGCATAAAGTGTATGATGAAGTGAAAAGCCAAAGACAAATGTAAAAAGACTGCTTAAATAAGTTTAAACAGTGTGTTTTCTTATTTTATATTGATTTATTTTTATATAATTATAAAAATTAATTAAAAATAAATTAAAACTAAAAGATAAAGATCTGGAAAATTATATTAACTTTTTTTTAATTAAAAATATGTAAATAATTAATATAAAATTAAAATGCTAAAATGCTAATAATTATAAAATAGATTCTAATAAATTGAGAAAAGATAAAATAATAAGTACCTTTCACTTTTAAATACAGATTTTATTTAATAAATTTTAATTAAGAATTATCTTTATTATAATCTCTTTAATTCTTCAAGTTATCATTCAGTTTGTTTTTATATTAAAGTTTATCTAATCTAGATGATAATAATATGTTGGGGAAAAAGAAATCCATTATTTTTTCGTTTATTTCAAGGCTTTATGTAACATAGTTAGGATTGTTCGATTTGGAACTATGCAAATATGCACCGTTTTGTTCTACAATTTGTCTCCGTTTTAAAGGTAATTTCATGATGCCTCTTTCATAGAAGCCCTGGTCCTTATTGGCAAAAAACTCGACTAAGCGATTTTCACAATTTTCTCTTCAGGACAATTTCTTATCACCAAGGAAGTTTTGCAATGATAAAAAAAGATGGTAAATGCTTGGTGCCAAGTTCGGACTATAAGATGGATGCATCAAAACTTCCCAACCAAGCTCCCGGAGTTTCTGGCGAGTCACTCTAGACGTATGTGGTCTGGCGTTGTCCTGATGGAACACAACTTCTCTCCTATTAGCTAATTCTTGCCGCTTAAAAATAATGGATTTCTTTTTCTCCAAACTATTATTAATTTTTAGAGAAAAGAATTTCGGTATGTAAAATTATTAAGATTTGTTAAAATTTAGAAGAATCATCCTAATAATAGTTTGGGGAAAAAGAAATCCATTATTTTTTTGCTAGATGGCGTGGCGTGACGAGGGTAATCTGAAAAGTTTCCGACCCATCACCTTCGTAAACAATTATTTTGCAGAAAAAGAGGCCGAGTACTATTTGGATGGGTTAAAGAGAGGGGAGAAGTTTATAGACTTACAAGGAGACAATGTAGAAAAATAAAAATAAATTTGAAGAAAAAATGTCTTCTATCTTTGTTAGGTCGGAAACTTTTCGGGTCATCCTTGTATATCTCGTGATGTATTGATCGCATAGGTTCATACTTATACTCGTTGGAAAAGTGACATTCCGTAATAAAAAATTCTTTAACAGTTTTGTGATTGATCGATTCAGTTGCGAGATTTGCACGTAAAAGATGGACGTCAACAAAGAGAAAATTCGGCATATTTTATAATTTTGCTTCGATAAAGGCAAAAATGCAAGCCAGGCGGCTGAAATTGTGAATAGTGTTTATGGTCCCGATACTGTCACAGCCAATCACGCGAAATTTTGGTTCCGTCCTGGTAATTTTAATGTTAAAGATGTATCTCACACAGGTCGATCCGTGTGGCATCCACCGTCAATAAAATCATGCCAATGATCGAAGTAGCATCGTGTTAGCAATCCCCCAGGAGCTGAAGATCGACAGATTTAAAACATTTACATAAAGCTGGATTCAAAAAGAAGCTCTATGTTTGGGTGCCACACGGATTGACTCAAAAAAACACCGAATCTCTGCGACGGCCAAACGGAACCAAATCAAGCCATTTCTGAAACGGATAGTGACTGGGGATGAGGAATGGGTTACATATGATAATACGCGAAATTGTGCGAAAACGATCCTAGTCAAAGCGCGGAGAAACGGCTCAACAATGGCGAAACCAGGATTAACGCCCAAGAAGGTTTTGTTCTAGGTTTGGTGGGACTGAAAAGGAATCATCCAACTAATAGCTGCTTCCATATGGCCCAACACTAAATTCGGACCTCTACAGTCAACATTGGGACCGTTTGAAGCTCGCGATCCACCAGAAACGGTCAGAATTGGCTAATAGGAGAGGAGTTGTGTCCCATCAGGACAACGCCAACCACATACGTCTATAATGATTTGCCAGAATCTCCGGGAGCTTGGTTGGGAAGTTTTGGTGCATCCATTTTAGAGTCCGAATTTGGTACCAAGCGATTACCATCTTTTTTTGTCATTGCAAAACTTCCTTGGTGATAAGAAATTGTCCTGAAGAGAAAATTGTGAAAATCGCTTAGTCGAGTTTTTTGCCAATAAGGACCAAGGCTTCTATGAAAGAGGCATCATGAAATTACCTTTAAAAAGGAGACAAATTGTCACAAAACGGTGCATATTTGACCCAAATCGAACAATCCTAACAATGTTAAATAAAGCCTTGAAAATAATGGATTTCTTTTTCCCCAACCTTTTATAATAAAATTTCACATATTGTCAGAGAAATGAGAGGTTGGATCAATTATTCATATCAATTCTAATTGATTTTTTTAGACTAGGATATTCAACTTAGATTCAGATTACGTGGATTGAAAGTAAAAATTTCCATTTAACCACGGAGAAATAAAAAATAAGTGTTATTATTTACAGAATATTAGTATTCACTCAAGTTTAATCTATCGTACTTTTTAAGGTGTTAAGTCATAGAGAATTTCTTAAAATTTAATTAATGATTCTGGTACCCATCTGGATTTATTTATACTAATTGATTTAAATTATCTGTCAGGGTGAGAAAATTTACCTCATATTCGTCCAGGAATATATGTAATTGAAGTACAGAGATGCGTAAATCTGTTTCATTGAACTCATAAGGAATATTCCATCCAAGTGGTCCAAATTTCCTACGTTCTTGAATAAGAGCGTGGAAAAAGCATAAACCAAATACCATCCTTTTGAAATTTATAGTCTGTTTACAACCGTCGAAAAATTCTGGGTCAGAAATTGGATCACACATAAGGGATCTGAAAAAAAAAAATATTAGATAAAAAAAAATAATAACAGTTATTAGATTATAAATTAAATTAAAAAATTTTTTTATAAAATAAATTTGAAAATATATTTTAGTAATAACTCTTTCTCGATCAATGGAGTAGTGCCTAAAAAAATCTTCGCCAATCACTTTCAGCCTCCAGTTAAATATTGATATTATCAATATTGATAAAGTCAAGGGGTGTGGGTTCGGATCCAGGCAGTCCGATGAAAATTTATTTAAATCAATTGGATAGCAATTGATATAAATAAATAGGACTGGATTAGAAGTATCGTAATAAATTTATACATGTATCATTGAAAAGTCTATATGGCTTCAGATGCCGAAAAGACTAAAAAAAATTTCACTTATATTAATTATAATAATCGATTAATTAAAACAATAAAAATAATAATTTTTTAAGTCCATTCGGCATCTGAGGCCATATAGATTTTAAACATTCCAATTATTTATTATTTTACGATACGATTTATCCAGGCATATTTATTTACATAAATTGGTATCCAATAAATTTAAAACATTTGCATCGGACTGCCTGGGATCCGAACTCACACCCCTTGACTTTTAAGGTTATTAATATTGTGAATGTCAATATCTTTATCCTCTCGGCCACAGCAGGGGGTAGGGAATAATAACAACAATAAATTAACAGAAAAAATATCAGCCAACAATTAAAATCAAAATCTCTTTTATACAAACCTATATAAGTTGGCTCTTAATCCTTTTGGCGGTTCATTTGTTATTTTTACACCATTTTGGAGTACAAGAACCGGGAAATGATCACATGGATAAGATGTTAACCATAGGCGGAAATCAGGATGAGTTGTATCAGGTGAAAGATTTTCACAAACCTAAAAATGTAATTAGATATTAAAGTTCTTATTAAAAAAGATATTTTTTCGGAAGTATAAAAGGAGTGGGGTCGTCGAAAGTTGGGAGAACGGGCCTGACTAAATAGCCATTTATTTATTTAAAAAAATTAATTATAAAATTTAGCCCTGAGTCTGACTGAACCTTTTTTTAATTAAGACTCACTTTTTCCAAAGAAGGCATAAAACTCTTCGCCAGATGGCAATTTTGCAGAACCACCCAAGTGCCATTCCTAACTCCTTCTTCTATTAATCTCATAGCAATGGGGCCTTGTCCTTGACCCAGAGATAAGGAATAAAGTCTATTGGCTCCGAAACCCTTTAAACAAAAAAAAAAAAAATTAAATTACATATATGATTTATTATTTATATTTATTAAATATTATACAAAACTAACTTGATCATCAGCAAATTTAAGAAGAAGAGCCGTTGGATCTGCTCCTGGAGTTAGAATAAAAATAAGAGGAATACAACTATGAGAATCAGCAAAGGATGTAATTAAATCGAAAGGAGGAGATTCCGTATAGTCCTTGCCAAGTTCGATATCGATAAAAACTCTTATAGCGGGTATTATCTGAAAAAATAAACATTAATTAAAAATATTTGCGAGTTGGATGCTCCTGGGCTTGATCTAGGATCTCCCAATTTCAAGTCAGGCATGCTTATCCTTGTGCTAAGTCGTTTTGTATATTGTATATATTCGATAAAAAATAAATTAAATCAAAATACGTCTATACATAAAAAATATAACTTAGTATATTACCTTGTCTGGACAGATACAGCGTAAAATTAATAATTTTTCAAAATAATTCAATTTATTAAAAGGCGCTGGTAAATTTTCTGAATAAGGATCTTGCGAATCAAAGTATTTCTGAAATATTTTTATAAAGGAAATTAATGATAATTTAATAAATTTTTAAATTAAATTCTAATAATAGCAAATTTTTAAAATAATGAGGGGAGTGGAAACGAGTTGAAATTTCAAGCATTTATTATTTATTTTTAATAAAAGAGATCAAACAAACAATTTTATTTTTAAATTTATATCATCTGATCTCTTTATAGGAGAGAGTCCCTCCGTTTCCCCTTGGGATCTCCAAATAGTCTGAAAAAAGATTACAAAACATACTTGGAACTATTAGTTAGCTGGTGTATTTGTCTCGGAACAAATCTTATAACTTATCCTCACTCCTTTCTATTTTCTAAATAAAAAGCCAATAATACTCGTGTCCTTTGCAGATGACTGGTGAGGGAGATGAGATTTTCGCCCACTCTAATGCTAGCTTTCTGGAATTATCATTGCCTAATTAAGACTCATAATTTATTATTAAAACGGGAATGGCCTCCTCTCAACGTTCTCATATGCGCATAAAAAGGAGTTAGTACGATTTTTTTTAGAAAAATGTTTCAGGTTCCCGTTATCGGAAGTGGACCTAATTTTAACCCTAGTCTCTAATTTTGATAAAATATTCATAAACAACATTTTACTCGTCTCAGTGAAATCATATTTAGTTATCATGGTTTTTAGAAAAGCGATTCAGGTAAAGTACCATTTCAGGTTGCCGGAAAGCCCAAATTTTGATTGAGATTTATGATTTTGCTGAAATAAACATATGTAAAATTTGATTGAGTGACATTAAAGAATGCTCGAGTTATCGTGTTATCGAACATACACCAACATAATTCAAAAAATGGTATTTCCAGGCTCAGGGACATCAAGAACAATCAAAATCTCGTGATCGAATTTTTGGACAATACTCTACTAAGTATTCAACACAACTAGATAAATAAAGTAAACGTAAAAGTCTAAACTAAAAATAAAGAATGTAAACCTTCCAAAAATTGACATGACCAGTAACATGTTCTCTAATTCCGGTAAATTCATTTAGTTCATCAAGCCGACATATTTCATCCCAGGATTGTATCGGAAGCCATTTAGCTGGATTGGGATACGGATTATCCAATCCCACGCCGCCTGTTAATAAGAACATCCATTCGGCAAGGTCCAGATTTCCTCTGCTTTTTATCAGGTTGATAGTAAGCAAGAGGGAGAAAAGCAACTTGTCCTGTAGATAATTACAATAAATTAATGCCATCAACTATAAATATAAAAAGTAAAATTCCTCACCTTTTCAAATAAACTTCTGCAAATGTTAAGATAAAGAGAAAAGGTAAAGTGCTGTTGGAGATCTTTCAATCGCAACTCAACAACGTCGATTTTCTCTGTATTATCAATTGAGTTTTTGAAGAGATTCATAAACCACACAAGAGAATATTGATACATCGGATCGATATTGGCCAGAACAGCTGAAATAAATTTCAAATATTTAAGTATCTTTATGTAACTTTGAATTTGAACATAAAATAAACCAAATTTAATTTGATCTGACATTTTATATTTTTAAACTTTTATTTATATTATATTATATTTATTTTATATTTTCACAAAATAATTTATAAAGAGGAAATAAAAAATTCCATACCAATAGTAAAAAAGAGAACTGTTGAATAAACAGCAATTGAGTTGTACTCTTGGCGTGCTTCATCAATTGACTTTTCTGTTATTTCAGCAACTGCTTGTTTTTCTTGAATATCATTCGCTAATTGCTTGCTACTGCTTAGTACTTGGACACCCGTCTCATCTTCCAAAATATTTCCCTCAGAAGTTGAGAGGATATAAAGGATTTTATCTTCAATTTCTTTCAGCATTCTAAAAATAATCAATAAAATAAATTTTCTCTCTTTTCGGGATCTGAGACCTAAATAACCTTTTGTTCTCAGCTCCTTGTACGATCAATTTATTTTTTTCATCTTCGAGATCCGGACGTTCTTTAGCAACGACTATTCCCAAAAGTTGATCTTCAAGACCAACTGGGGTGATCATAAAATTAAGTAAAGTTACCTAAAAATCAAATAACGACATTTTAATTAATTAAATATTTACGAAATATTAATTGTCCACATCATTATTACTTTTACTGCAATTTCTGGCATATAATGTGGATTTCGTAATTTTGTTGTAATATATAATCGAAAATCTGGGGAATATTCAACAATCGAATCTCCAAGTTTAATACAAAGTGCTCCACCTTGTTTAAATGTTTGCCTTTGCAAGAGAGGTTCCAAAATGCCATTAACTTTACCTACCTGACTTTAGGTTGCTCAGTAAAGTTAAAAATTTTATGATTCCATTTTATATAATATGAATAAATAAAATTGTACTATGGAATTACTGGGAGTGTATATGAAACAATTAGCTTTTAATTTTATTCACTTTTACTATAACCTTGATTAAAATCCCTCCAGCAATATCCACCTCTCCTTTAATGTTGACTATTATAGATTTACGAGGTTGAGTCAAGATATAATAAAAGAGATAAAATTAAGATGAGCCTTTCACATTAAAAGGAAATAAATTTAATTAATATTTTCCCAGCTCTTATTATAGTGTTTAGAGGTATTAACATTGACAATAATTTTAACTATAAATCCCGGAATATGAGTGTGCTTCCTAATTAAAGTGATAAAAATGTCAATCAAATGGGAATAAATATAGTTGGAAAACTCCACAATTATCTTACAATTTTTATAGGTCTTAAGACTAAAAAATTTCTTTTTTTATGACAATAATTTTTCTTCCAAAATTATAATTCGCAATAAACAGAATTAAATTTTAATTGAAATCATAACTTATTTTTTAATCTATAAGTGGTAGTGCCAAACCAGAGAATCCTTAATTAAAAAAACTAAATTTCATGCTAATAACAGGGATGTTAAAAGATACTAAATTGTTAAAAAATTCAGATAATTACTATTACCATATATGAGAGATCTAATCAAATGTCTTAATTTATTTTATATAAAAAAAAAAATTAAAATATTAAAAAAAAAAAAAAAATAGATCAAAATCATTAAATATAAATTATCCAATTGATAATTATGTTCAGGTTGAGTAGTAGAGTGTATAAAACTAAACTCAGCCTTAAAAATATTTCAAAATATTACTATATATATTTTTTTAATGGTTAGAAATCATAGATCAATCTCTCGATTGATTGTGTAACAGATTTGATCTAAACTTCTCTTTAGAATCAATTCTGTTGTGACTTATAATAAATGAACCTGTATAAGTGGAGTGGAGTTAAGGTTTATGCGGTCGGCTTGGTTTTTCGATGTATGTTAGGTGATAAATTGAATGAAAATAAGCATTTTTTTTTTGTTGAGTGTTTCAAATGGGTAATTGACGTGGTTCTCGATTTAATCAAAAGCGAACGGCCCTCGGTGTCCGCAAAGTCCACCAGGAATTGCGTAAGGACTCCTTCTAAAGCACATTGTCCTTTCCAGGATTATGTAAGGGCAGAGCACCCGGGAGCAAATTAAATAAATCTCTCTCTCTCTCTCACTCAGTTCGTGGATTTTTTCACATATTTTCGTGGAATGTTTCCCATAAAATTTATTATACAAATAAAGTAATATGAGAGGCGCACCCAAACCCAGCTTCCCCCCTTCTCATTTATTATTTTTGTAATTCGACATAACGATCTCATTGTGAAGGGTATCGACGTCCTTTCACAATAGATTTAGTTTAGAGATGATGATGGCATCATAGTTTAAGTATAATGAGAATAATTTCTTACATGTATTTTATATTTAAGGAAAAATAAATCAAAATATTTTTTGAGGGAAAATTGTCTTTTCCTTCTAATCTTAATCAATGCAAATATATGAATATTCGTATGTATTATTTTTTCATAGTATAAGTAAATTTGAGTAAAAATTCCAAGTTGTGAGCCATTTGTTTTGGGCTTTTTTAAGAATATAAGAATTTGAAGATCAAATTGAGTAATTTTGACAAATTTTAATTTTTTATTTCACAAAAAGTAAAAGAGCTGTAGAAGCACACAAAAAGATGTTTGTATATGGTAGTGAGACTAACAGAAATCCCTTGCTAGAATTGGTTTGTGAAATTCAGTTCTTTCAGTTCAAGAATCGCGCTTTGGTAGGCCAACTGAGATTGATAAGGACCAATTACGGCCCTTGAATGAAGCTGATTGACACTTATCGGTGAGATTGCAAAGAAGTTAAATTTATTCAAACCAAACTTTTCAATAAAATCAATAGAATACTAGTATTTTACTGATGTACTTTTTTAGTTGTTTTCGATTTTCTCAAAATTTCCCGCAACGATTTTGGTTAAAATTCATATATCAATTATTTATCAACTGAAATATATTCACCCTTATCCTTCCCAAAATTGTCTGGAACCCGTTTTATTCTTGTCAATTTCTTTTAAACATTTCTAACGATTATGATTAAATTGATTAAATTGACTGTACATATAATAAATTATATATTAATATATTAATCTTTAAGATGTATTAATCATTTTCACCTTAAAATAGTCTAGGGCCCTCAATTCAGACTGTTCTCAAAAGCTTGCGCATAAAGGGCCACACATAGCTAGCTGATCTCTGCCAAAATGCGAGTATCATATCAAATTCTCATTTATTAAACAAAAAATTTAATTTGACTGTACATTGAACATCTATCTATAGAGTCCTACATGAAAAATCTGGTGTGACAGTAAATTACTCAGCATTCCTTATCTTAGATAAGAGAAAGTTGTGTGATGTGCGTTTGTCACACCAGATTTTTTATTTTTAAACTTTTGTTCATAAATTCTATAAAAAAAATTCGGGACAGTTTTTACTTGATTAAAAGAACTTTTTAAAATTTTCTAATATGAAAAGGAAAGTAAAGGCTAATGCTTAAAGCCAATTTAGACTACTATATAATTAAATATATCACAAAAAAAGTGTTTAAATTTCATTTACTTTTGAATATTTATGGTCTTTCTATTTTATAACACAAGGTTTTTCTTTATCCTAAAAAAATTCCGGAAAAATAAACAGGAAATCATTTTTTAAAAATAATTTCTTTATATTATTTAAGAATAAAAAATTCAGGTTTCCGTTCAGGAAGAATCAGCATGAAGAAGAGCAAGGCCAGGCCTTCTCATTTAAAAGTATCTCCTAACACTCACTAGGTCAATGGATGCCTACGATACATACGATGAAATTCAAGATTAGGATGTTTATTATTATTTTTTTTTTTTTTTTAAGAAAGCATGTCAAAAACGTGTATAATTATAAATTTTAGACTTGTAATTAATATCCCAAGGTTATTTAAATATTCATTTTTTTTTTTTTTAGATAATATAGTAAAAGGTTGAATTTATAATAATTCTTTTATTTATTTTAAAAATGACTATGATTTCGAAAAAAAATAAATAAATTAGGAACTATTTTATATTTTATTTGGAAATTTAAAAATTCTCAATTGTAATGATTAATAATAAATAAATAAATAAATAAATAAATACTTCATAAATAACAATTAAATGTTTTATTAAATACAAATATTTAGCAATAAAAAATTCTAATCTAAATACAACGGCCTTGGAGGGTTTTCTAAGACACTTCTAGTGAGAATGGAGTCAAGTTATTGATAAAATAAGAATCACGATGTTGGTTAATAATATTCTTTTTTGTCTTCAACATAAGGTCATTTGCAATACAATTGCATAAACTTATGTGCCAATGCCAGAATAGAATCAATTATTGTTCTTCATTAATTGATAAGCCATATCAGAAGCAATTCTCTCCCCCAAGATATGAAAATTGTAAAAAAAAATATTTGTTCAGACAAACCCGAGTGGTCAACTTTCCAGTCCGTTTGCTAGCAATTTTTATTTTTTATTTTTAGTCTTTTCAGCATCTGAGACCATTTAGACAATAACTATATATATTTATTTACGGAAAATAATGATCCAGGCGTATTTATTAACATCAATTGGTAAATAAATTTTCATTGAACTGCCAGATCCGAACCCACATACTAGAGGGATGGTTCCTTAAATTAAGCCAAAAAGATTTTTGTCTGTCTATAATTTAATTAATAATAATTAATTTTTATTGGATTAAATTTTAATTGACTTTAAGTTTTGATTTACCCTTATATTACTGACTAGCCGCGGAGCACGCCTTCGGCTTTCGCTGTCGAAAATTTTTTACCTTTTTTTTTCGCTTTTTATAAAAGAATGAGTGAGTCTAAACTTATATTATGGTGGTCAAAAAATGTTATTAATTAGTTATGTTATTATTAATTTTTCAAGTATTATTTTTTTGTCGTTATCCTAGGCAAAATTTACCAGTCTAAAAATAAAGAAATCTGAAAAATACCATTCCTAAATTAAAATTAACACGTTCCAAAAGAAAGTATGCTTTCCATTTAAAAAGGGAAGAGGGTAGTCTACCCCTAATCTGAATTTCTTATAATCTACACATTGCTCTGTAAAATTCTACAGACTGAAAAAAAAACCCTTGAATATTAGTCCATAAATCTCAGAGATATTCAGTTTCTTACTAAAATGAAATCCCCCCACCCCAACCCTAAATATGAATTAATCATAGTCTAAAACCACTCCCGGAAAATACTCTAAACATTGGAAAAACTGTTCCCTGGACCTCGGTAAAAAAAACTACATCCCTGGACCTCGGTAGATAGGTCTAAAAGGTCCAAATGAAATAAAAAATGAAATTATATTTATGTCATTTATATGGATAGAGAAGAGATGCAACAAGTCAACTTAAATAATTTTTTAACAACATTTCAACATATTTAGATACAAGTGTTATAGATAATTCTACTCAAAAGAAGATCAAATTTAATTTAATTAAAAATCGGTTGGGAGGATGGCAGCCCAAATGACTAAATCACTAAAGGACTTTTCTATTAATTGTTCCAAAGCTCCTTTAGAGTTTGCATGCTCATTTGTTAATTTCTAGGCATATTTAGCAGCTGTCCATGGTCCTCTCTGAAGGAGCTTTATAGTAATTAATATAAAAATCCACTATCTTCAGACTTATTTCTGGAACCATTGGTAAAAAAAGGCCAGAAACCCGCACATGGGCCCGAGTAGCTAAATCCCTAACAAAAGTTAAAATAAAATTTTGGAATGGCTATAAAAGTATGCAGAAAATAATGGAACGTACAAAAACTTTTCCAAAATAAATTTTTTTTTTATATAAACCTAACCCGTAATAGGCGATTTAGGAGTTTGCTTCATCCCTTCAAAGATTTCTTGTCTCTGATTATGAAATGACACTTATTGACGTGAGAAAGCAAAATTTGGTGGGAGAGGCAGAGTTTATCTCCTAAATTCTCAAAATGAGTTTAATACTTAAAATATAAAAATTAACCACTTTACTATTAAAATTAATTTATAAAGGCATTTTTTTTTATCAAGTGATAGTGCATATCTTATTCAAAATGTTTTAAAAATTTTAAAAAAGTGAAGGAAAAGTTTCCTTTAAACTATACAAAAGATTTTTTGAAATTATCATTGTGTGAAAGGTGAGTTATTTATCTGGGAAAGGAGTATTAGATAAGGGTAATTGACATTCTCACTTGGACCGAACTTTTTCTAGTTAGCATAAGCCTCTTTAAATGGCAAACCATCGGTGTCTTTGTCTCTAGAGTCCAAACAATAGCTCATTTGACTCTGTAATTATTGAATTAATTTGAAAATTATACTTAAAGATTCTTCTAGTGATATCTACAAAAATTAGCCGAACCTTGGAAATCTTTTATATATAAAAAAACAAAAACAAACAAATATATTTTATTATAAACAATGATATCTTGACGAAATTGTATTGTATATAAATAAACTTTCGCAGGTTTTCCTTGAAATGATGAAATCAAAATCTTTAAATTTTACTTATATTTAAGAAAAAATATAAACAAAAATATACGTTTATTTTAATATTTAGGTATATATTCGTGTATGTTATATGAATATAAGATAAATCATGAATAATATTAAAATTGGCACAGGGTCAAATGTTATTTCGAGATATAATCACTGGATGTCTGCTATTTCATTAAATGCCTTTGAATTGATGGCTTGCATTCGCTGCAATAAGACATCCAGCTCAATTCTATTGTGCGACCAATCGAGTGATAAATTATAAATTATAAAGTCAAAGTGAAATTTACAAGGGAAATAGGTCCTCCTACAGTGATTAGAAATTGAGAGGGGAGTTTCTTAGATTCATTTTTGTTATAATGAATGAATTCCATTCAAAATTTCCCAATAAATAAAATTTCTTTTTTTTTTTTGAATAATTGTTTAGTGATGTGATTAATTAATTTCAACAATCTTTTCTAGTAAAAAAATTTGTTTTCACTAGTTAGATTGATTTCCTGATTTTTACTAATATTTTTTAAATAACTTTGGATAAAATGAATGAATAAATTAATTAATAGGCGTTGATTTATTATACATCAGAACTAATTTTTAATAACATTTTATTTTACAGGAATCCAAATGCGACCTATTATAATTATTTGCTTCTGTCGACATTTCGGAGGCTATTTAGGCACTTATCATAATAATAATAATAATATAATACGTAACAAAGACAATTAAAATATACTTAACCGAAAACACTCTTTTATTTGTATTTCTTTTATATTCTTATAGGCCTTCCACTTTATTTTAAGAAGAGTTGTTAGGGTGTAGTGAATATAATAAAGGATAAAGCAGGATCAGCAATAAGGCTCAACAAATACTCAAAATTGAGACGATCGAACGATCGAACGAGGTTTACTGGTTCATCTTCAGTCCAATTTAGTAGTTGTATTTATGCCCAAAGTTGGTCAGTCTGGATTTGAAATACATATATAAGAAACAATGATTGAGTGATGTCACCTTTGAGCATAAATACAACTACCAATTGAAAAAATTTTTAAAAATTAAAAAAAAAAAACAAGTTAATTGTAAGCAAAGGGAAAAGAGCAAAAATGAAAAATTAATAAGGCCGTGATGTAGTTTGCACTTCTAAATTCTTTGCCTTAGCTCTGTCCCTTGGTGCAGAGCTAGAGATCTAGCTTCACGTACCAAAGGTCAGTGGTTCGCTTCCCGTTACATTACATTGGCTACCAATTAATTTAATTAAATAAGGACGGAGTCTAAATGGCCTCAGATGCCGAAAAGGACTTTAAAAAAAAAAAAAAAAAAAAAAAAATTCTTTGCCTTATCCCGTGATTCGGGAGCAGCATTTAAAATTAGATACAACGAAAGGAAGAAACCGTCTGATAAGAAGAGCGAACCTGCATAGAAATAACAGAAGTAATGCCAGCCTTAACTCGGCCAACTCGTGGTCGCTATCCACGTTCTCACTATTTGTGAGCCCCGGAATGTGTATATTTACTACACTAGAAATAATAAACTTTGTAAATATTTTATAGGTGAAAAAATATTGTTAATTAAGAAAGAAAATAAATAAATCATCTCAATTTTTGCAATTGCAATATTTATTTTCTATTAATAGAAAATTGAATTGAATTTTTCGGCATCCCAAGGCTAACTTCTGTGACTCTAAAAATGTTTCCAAAACATTTTTACTTAAAGTATTATAACTTGTTTGGAAATTGTTGGCTGAAGATGGTCCTGGGATGCGGTCGAAATTATTATTATTATTTTCTAATAATTAGAAATATTGTTGCGAAACAAAAAGAGATTTATTTATTTCCTTTCTTAGTCAATAATAAATCTATCATCAAAATTTTTGCCTTTAAATTCAGAGTTCAAGGAAGATCATTTGGAATTTCCGGAGGAATAAATGATACCAGATACAATTTTTATTAAGCTCTACCATCCATGGCCGGCATTGTTTAATCTTGATTAACTAAAACGATACTTTTTGATTTAAAATATATAATGATAGCGGAATAAAAATGGAGTTATTGTTAAGGAGAAAGAGAAAAAGAAAAACATTCTTGATCAAAAAGGAAGAGGTGTCTCAGAGATTTAATTTCTCTAGTTAAGCAAGACCAGTCAAGGATAAATCTCGATGGGATTACCTGAGTAAAAAATATAAAAAATATGTAATAAAATTTAAAATTGCCTGAAGCAAAGAAAAAAAAATTAATATAAATTTATAAATTAATTAAAGTTACAAAAAAAAAAACCTAATTTAATGAAGAAAACATTTATTTATTTATTAAAAATCGAGGCTATAAACAATTTCTTTTATATACCTTGATTTTAATAAATTGGTTTTATTTGAAATGACAATATAATTAGAAAAATAATCATATAAAAATTTACAACCTGCAAAATTAATAAAAATTAAAAAGGTATAACCCTGAAAATAGAAGAAAAAAAGGGCAAAAAATTCAATTCGTTAATATAAATCATAATTGTTTATAAATTTTATTTCTCTCACGGAAGAATGAATTCTGTCAGTATGCGAAATATAATTTCCTAATTTAAAATTGTATAAAGAATAGTGAAATGTCGACATTTAATGTTTTTATTATATTTCATAATTAAAGTCATAAAGTACTTCATCATTTTTATTAAATATGAAATAATTTCTCGAAAAAATTCGAATATTAACTAATAATAATTATATAGCTCAAAAAAGAAGCGATGAAATGTTTGTTGCATTTTATTATTATATTTGCTCATGTAATGTTTCTTTAAACATACTTAAAATAAAAGCTGATAATATGGAGATTAGAAGATTATTTTACTTTTCCTTTCAAGCCTTCAAAATGCCTAAAGGCAATGGTTAATTTATTTTTTTTTTTTTAGATTATTGGTGCATTTATAGATAATTGAGCACAATAGCAAACATAAGCAGGCAATATTTAATTAACAGGGAGAAAGTTTTTAGATTATATTTGCCAATCAAATAAATATTTATTTAAATAAAAAATTTAGCTAATTAAAATAATTAGTAAATCTAGTGGTCTATTACATGAATAGACATTGGAATTATGTTGCAGAAAATTCTAAATTTAAAAGTCAAAGTGCGAAAAAATTTAAAAAAAAATTAATCAATTAGCAGAGATTGGCGGATATAGGCGTTACTGGGTTCCGCTCATTTGTGTGACCTGAGACCTGTCTATTATTTAAGCCCTTCCAAAAAACTTTCTTCCTTCTGCATTAATATGAAAGGTCATTGACAGCTAATGACGTGCTGTGTGGTCTCAGCATATATAATTTACAGATTCCAAAGGGCGGTAAAAGTCTTGGTTCCCTCTTTTATTATTCATTCTTGAATTTAAAAACAACTCTATTATGAATTTTTAAAATTAATATAAACAAAGATGATGAAATGAGAAAATAATATTGGTTTTAAAATTAAAAATTCAACTAATTAAAGTAATCTAGAAGTCTATTATTATCTAGTAATAAATATAATATCTAAATTAGAAATCACCATGTGTATAAAATTCTTTTATCCAAAGAAAAAGAGAGAGATGGTAAACTCGTATATTTATATATATATATGTAAGAACATTCTGTAGGGCAGAAGTAATTTTTCTGCTGAAGCAAAAAGAAAATGATAATTAAAGAATGAAAAATGTGCTTATGAATAAAAATTATTTTAGAGGGGAGGGGACAAGAAGACGAGACATTTAAGAAAAAATTTTCTATTGCCCTCCCCCATAGAATAATTTTTATTGATAAGCACTGGTTCATTGATATACATATGTTTTTTGATACATCTTAATGGATATTAGAACTCCAACTTTTTTGATCGCGTACCCCCTTAAGATAGAAAAAATAAATTGCGCATATCCCCATTTGTTATGCTTTAATTATTTAATTTTTTCCCTATGAATATAAAACTTTTTTGGCGTACCTCACGTATCAATTCGCGTATCTCAATTTGGAGGCGATTGAATTAGAAGGCCTATATGAAATGGAAAAATAATAAATTTAATAATAGGTAAAACATGAAATTTGAAGACTTTTAATTGTATGTAGCTCTTCTAATTATCTATTAAGACGAAGCAAAAGATACAGATTGTTCAATTACTTTAGAGGGGGATAATATCGTCAGAGTATTAAATTTGAATGCTATTGATTTATTTAATAAATAAACAAGATCAACCACATGTTTTGTTTTTATAAGTAGTCCATAAAAATATTTTCCCCCTTAGAAGAATGAGGAAATTTCTCTAGGATAATATATTTTTATTACAACTTTATATTTAAAAACATAAAGCCTGAGGCCTTGGTTAGAGTAAAAAGAATTGCTACTACAATTATTATTGCGAAGCAAGACTGTGAAAGGCTTAGTTTTGAATAGGTCATTGAATTGATTTTAAAATCTTCACTTGATATATTTAGGTTATTGTAAACAATAATATAAATTGGTTATTTAAAAGAGAGAAATTTTATTTCACAAAATAATTCACTTGATGAATGAAATAAATAGATGCAAAAATTAAAATATTATTTAAACCACATTAATATTCAAATTCAAATTTTTTTTAATAAGCAACATTTTCAATTGCCATTAAAATCTAATTAATGATTTAAAAACATGTTGATTAATTAAAATAATGTTAAGATTCGATTCGGCAAAGCTTAGATGTGTAGATTTCCTAACAGAGATAAATTAAATATTAGGAAGTAAGAGAGTATGTCAATTTAAAGCAGGTTCCAAGAGAGGATTAAAATAATAATAATTTAATTCAATGAAAAAAAAAAAAAGGAGAAATAAAATTTATGATAAGTGTACAGAGTTGACTCTTTTGGGTAGTTATATAAGCTTTAAAAAATTTTTATTAAGAGAATACTGCCAACAAGAAATTAATTTAATAAGGAGAGAGAGACCAAAAAAATATTTATTTTTTTTTTTTAATGGATCGTATTTAAATTTTCTCATTTATAACTCTGATTAATAAAATTATGTCGAAAAGATTTTGCAAATTTCTTTATCCTCTCATGCAAACTTTTGAAATTTTAACTAATTAAAAAATGTTAATGATTATAAAAAGAAGGAATTTTAATAAATTTTATTCCAATTTTTCTTTGGTGGATTTCAGCCATTAACACTCAGGGGTCACTCCAAGTGAATGGCCACCACGAGTTACCTAACCATTTATTTCTCCTGCTCCCCATATATCATTTGGCCACCCCCCCCCCCCCCCCCCCCCCACCCACGTTTATTTTATATATTTTTTGTTATTTTGATGAAAAT
>JAAAKE020107129.1:42830-61544 GCA_010014785.2 Anisolabis maritima
TACCCTCCCCTTTTTTTCTCCGCCTCCCCATTTTTCTTTTCCCCCCCCCCCCCCCATTTGAACATTGGAATTTTTAATTAAAGATTATTTGTGATAAGTAAACATATTTATATATTTTTATATATTTATGAAATTCCTACATTTAACTTTTGCTTCAGATGATGGAAATGTACATCCCAAAGTGAGTATATTATAATATGCTTTGATTTTTCTAAATTTTTCTTCGTGCATTATAGTGTATTAATCAAATACTTTTAATTAAAAAAAGAAAAAATTCTAATCTATAAAAAAGTTGTTTAATTTTTCCTATAATAAACCGACATTAGGTCAGAGAGAGGGAGAGAAAAGGTGATTTATAATTTTCTTCTTGATAAGAAGTATATAAAAAAAATAATTTAGGTTACTAATATATATTTTTAAGTTTTAATAATGTATTAATGTGAGGTAAGTGGAATTATGTTGAAGAATGTTGATTCGAATGGTGGACTCGCCCTAAGGAAGAATGCAAAAAAACACACGGAAAGGTGAAAGGGTGCGTGTATACATGTTGTATATGTGCATTGCATCGAAAGGGCTTCTGTTGCTGTTCATTGAATTCGCGTGCAAATCACCATTTCTGCACTGAAGGTGTTCTACTTATGTAATGGCAAACAGCAGCGGCGTCGGTCGGCGACATCGCAGCCCGCAAAAAAAAAATTGTACGAGAACGCTATAATGTGAAAGTTGTTGGTCAGTTTGTCTAAATAGGCACTCAACTTTGCACTGATTTGTATGTCAATAAGCAAGTAAAGTAAATAGTAAGGACAAATCTCCTACACGTCACGTGAGTAAAACGATCAACGATCAAGGAAATCTAAATGCATTCGACTGCACCATATAAGAGGAATTCGATGATGTTGATTTGTCCTTTCCTTAGGGGAAATTCATTAAAATATTATTAAGTGATATATAAGTATGATAACCCAAGTGGATTTCATTCATTTTTCAAGGATTTCAATGTAATTTAAATATTTACTTGTTGTATTATTTACAAGAAAAAAATTTTTAATTGCTCTATCTAGCCTATATGAATTAGGTGGAATCTCAGGGTTTTATTTTTATTTATATGCATTAGAAAAAATATGAAAGGGAATTTTTTATAATAATAAATATAATTATACCAGTATGAAATAAACGCTGGTTAACCACTTTAGTTCACCCTATTATTAATATAATGTCAGTTGGTGAGGACATGGGTTTTTTCATTTGTTAAACTCTTAGCTGATTTTTTTTTATAACGAACGGATATATAGAAAATTGTTTTGGAATCTTGTTTCCATCTTGATTTTATTAATTGAGATTCCCGGAGCCGAACAACGTGAACTAAACAATGTGAGAAGACGAAGAGGGTTTGAAGTAATGAAATAAAATATTAACTTTTTTTTAGACTTTTTGACATCTGAGATCATTTGGATTTTAAATAATTTCATTATATATCATGGAGTTCAAGAATTGATTTGTTTGTATACAACCTAAATGGCCAACTAACTGTATGATTAATTGCTCTTCCTTAGAAATTAAAACTGAGCATGGGTGTTCCATTCGAGGACCCCTGTAGAATTAATCGAAAAATTCATTAGTAAGTTGGTTATTTCCGTTGCCAACAAGTGCGAACAAGTTTCTACAACTCCTGACAAATACAAGAAATAAATAAAAGGATATTAGCTATCCAGGCATATTTATTTTATTTTTTGGTTTAAATAAACTTTCATTAAATTGCGATCCATCGGTTTTGATAATGTCAATATCTATAACTTTTTAACAAGAGGATCAGGCATGTATTAGCTTTTAGTCAGCGATCATTCCAGCCAAATGATAATTTATTTGAAGTTCATTCCTGAAATAAGAAATGTGATATTTGATCAACTATAGAGAAATAATACCCGTATACAAAATTTCCTTAATTATTATTTGGAACAATTTTTATTTTCTTTAATCATTGATTTTGTATTTTCTAGTCTATTCCTTTAGCGTCAATTAAAAAAATTATACCAGAGTGGGATTTTTATTTTATATATGGCTATTGTTTCGTTCACGTTTAAAAATTGAGATGCCTTGTTATTTCAGCTTAATACTTCAAATGCTTCGTCAGGATCGCTTATTACTAGTATCAAGGTATTTTTTTAAGAGTTTAGAGTTTTTAATCCATTTTTGCAATTTTTTTTGTTCAAGATTTCATTTTAACTTTTTTATTGCAATTTTTTCAGTACAGTAGATAAGTATAGATTAAAAGCCTTTATGACACTCATTTAATGAATTATAAGAAAATCCTCCCTTTCAATTTATAATAATTTTAATTAAAATAATTTTTGAGAAATTTTAAAATCATATACTCTAATTAAAGAATGAATATATTGTTATATTGTTAAAATAATTCGTTGTTAAAATAATTCGTTACGGTAATAAAAAAATTGTTTATCAATTTGAAATTTCCTTTTCAATTAAAAGCAAAAAAATTTTCTTATTCTAGAATCGATCACAAGATCTCCTTTCTACCATTCGAGGGAGGAAGCAATTACATTTAATGACTAATTTTTTTTATATTTTAAACTAGTCCATTTTTTTAAATTTAAAAAATCAGTATGAGGTGAAAGGTTTATTGAAATGGAATTCGTGATTTATAAAATTTATAATATTCAACTGATTAAAAAAAAAATTTTTGTCTATAGAAAACTATAAAGAAACTTTAGGTCATTGTGAATTTAGGCGTAGGTTTAATGAGAGGTGGATTCAGAGCAATTGGTTCTTGAGAACTTTTGCATATTACATAAGTTAAAAGATAATGAGCATATTGCAAATGGAATATGTTTATAGGAAGCAGGGCGATCTACATTTCCCTTGGAATTGTGGCAAACCAAGGCAAATGCTATTAAACCAAACAGTGACTTTCATTCTATCTGCAAGTGCAATAATTATAATAAAAAGCCTTGTCAATGCAGAAGGAACTAATTCAAAGCCAATGCCGGATAATTTAGTATGTAGGGGTTTTTTTTTTAATAACATTGATGGTGAGTGAGAATTTAAAAAAAAAAAATGATAAATTTACCTTGAGTGGAAAATGTAAATTTGAATTAATTATATTAATTTAGAAAAAATTTAAAGAAAGTAATATTCTTTGAGAAGGAAAGTTTTAATATGTTTCAATAAAAAAGAGGTATTGTTTATATTGAATAATTTCTAAATAGAAATTTTTCATTTTATTATTATTATTATTATTATTATTATTATTATTAAGGAAAAAACTTCCCCTAAGCTTTTTTTATTGATAATTATTTGCTATCAAAATTAAAACACGGAGATAATATAAGGGAATTAATTTAATTAAAATATAAATTGAATTCATCATATGGACTTGATTTTCAGTCTAAATCCAGCAAAGAAAAAATTTAGTAAAATAAAAATAAAATGTCGACCTCTGAAGGTGTCTAATATGACTTTTATTTTGTAAAAAAAAAGTAATATTTTTATACCCTAATTATTAATATGGCCAGAGAATAAATTTTAAAAAAATTAAAATTTTAATTATTTTTTCTTTTAGAAATGGTATTGGTATTAAAGGGGCTAAGAAAATATGCTAAAGGCAAGGACTTTGTGGTTCGAGTTCGTAGTTAAAAATATTTACTGAATAAGAGTTTGTTTTGTGAAAGGTGGTGGTTTTCAAAATAATGCTCCAAGATAAGTCAATACGAGTATACCGCTTAAGATAAATGAGTGCGAGATGATGAGTTATTAATATTTGTTTTTAATCGAAATAGAGAATTAAAAATGCTTTTCCAAAATTGGATTTATTTAATAAGGACATTTTGTTGTTTTTAAAGAAAATTTTTTAATACAAGCAAAATTATTTTAATTATACTTCTCCCTCCTCTTTCTCTTGAGTATCATTAAAATCGAGTTGCTCTAATGTAAGATCATGGCCTAAATACCATTTAAATTTATTGAGTTAAAAATTTGCATTAAAACAACAATTTAGGGAATTTATTTATTTACTTCAATATTTTTATGAGTAAACAGCATACATATTTATCATTTTTCTTGAGAAAGTCTATTTAATTAATTAATTTATTTATTTTAATTTATAAAGTCTCGAATTCTCTAAAACAGCATATCATATGAAGGATTTAATCTTACAATTTTGAATCCCGCAGACCACTAGCGAATTTTTGACTGTAGCTCGTTAATAAAGATCCAAATCTACACTTTCAATTAATCGAAAAATTCATTCCTTAATCATTTGTAACCTAAATTCCAATAAGCAAAACGAACGAATTTATGCAGTTCATGGTAATAAATTTTTTTTAAATTCTTAATTAATTCATAAGAAAATTATTATTGGTGCTCTAAGCATATAATTAGAGATTGTTAATTTTATTATCTGACTTTTTCTGAAACAAATAAAGACAATTCAGTACATAAAACAATAACTTCCTGTTTATTAATTTCTTAAAAAATTGACTATCTTCATTTAAATAAAAATATTCTTAATTTTTATTATAGAGATTGCAGGCTATTTTTTCGAACGTAATTCTTTACATACTTGATTTAGTAAATAAATCTGTAAGGAAGCCTATAAAAAACAAGAGTGTATTTAGCTGAGGGCACGAGGGACACTCTCCAAAGCATAAAAAAATTGGAAAATCAATTCAAATATTAAATAAAATAAAGGAAAAAATACAAAAATATGTTTATATTGAAGTTACAATAAGAGCTTATTTACAAAAAAAAAACTAACTTTAAGAGCATACCAGAAAAAATTTTTTGGGCGCTCTAATCGAAAATCCTGCCTACGCTCCTGCCAATTTAAACATTTCCCGAAAAACTGAATGGTAATTTCTTTTAAGTCTTTTTCAGCATCTAAGGCCATTTAGATTCCACCCATTTATTTAAATTAACTAATAATCAATATAATTTAAATAAATTTCATCTCTTAGGACGGGAAGTAATCTTCTTACTTGGATAATGAAATAAATGTTTTGCCACAGTAAATGAAATTAATCATTTGTATTTTTTTTTTTAAGTTATACAATGAAAGTTTATAAAATAAAGCAGAAGATGGGTTTTTTTTTTTTTTTTTTTTTTTTTTCATTTATTTTTCGGCTGTTGGTTAGTTGGGTTTTAAAAAAATGGAATTTTTTAATTGTTTTTTCTTTTTTGTTGCGACATTCTTCTTCCAAGTGACCATTGAATTTCAAAAGAAGTGCTCATCCATGTATTTTCTCATTGGGTTTACTTTAGTTTTTAAAAAAATTTTGAAAATTTTTAATGGAAAGTTGTGAGCTTTGAACCTAGAAAAGTCCAAGTTTTAAAAACAATAAATTAATGACATTGTGAAACACATTAGCCTTTCTTTTGAAAATCACTCTCCTTAGAGCCAATTTATTTTATATATTCTCTAATTCAGAAGGAAATATAATAATAAATTATGAACGGAAATGGATTTATTTTCAGATAGACATTGAAGAAAAATCATGTTTTTAATACGAACGTAGAGACCCCAGCTTTTGCTACCATCCCAAAGGTCAAAGCAAAATCAGAGATTATTTGGGCACAAATATGAATGAATCTTTTGTATTATATATTTTTAAATACCTATATGATTTGGTAAAGTGGTAAAATTTTCATCAAATAATTGTTTATTAGAAAAATGGAAATAAAAATTAGAATATCTCCAAAACCAATAACCGGTGATTTCTCCTATCACAAACCGTTATTAGGTAGTTTTCCTAAAATAAAAAAAATTGGAAGATAAATGTTTTTTTTAAGAAACAACGGTAAAGAGAATTTGTTGAAATGAATGAAAGTGATAAAACAGAGATCGCGAAATTATATAAATATTTTTTTAACCCATTTTTTTATTGGACGAATACAAATAAAAAATAGAATTTATTTAAGCCATGAAATGAAAAAGTCCACTTTCTTTAATTGAATTTAAGTCAAAGTTGCTAAACCCAAATAAGACTTGACTGCTCCTCCCGTGTTCTAAATAGAAAACTTTTAAGACATGGAAACATAATTTATTTCATTTCTTAATATAATTAATAATCAAACGTCAGATTTTAAAACGTTTTCAACCCAAGAGAAATATTTAATCTTAAACAAATTAAGATGGAAATTGTTTTTCCTAAAAACAGTCTAGATGTTTTAATTCTATTATATAAAATTATATATCTACTTAATAATAAAAATGGGCGCCATGAATGGAGCGATACTTTCATATAAATTTATCAAAAGTAAAATTGATAATTAAAAAAAAAATTTAAAAATTTAAAAATTTTATATAACAAAATAATTGTTTCTTGTAGATGTTTGGTACAAAATTTATAATATTAAAGCTTTTGAATCAATCTGTAAATTGGAAACATTTTTAATTGTTATGAGAGAGAGGAACTCATGAATAGTGGCACCTCTATATTAGGTTGTTCCTATCTATGAGCAATTTATAAATCTTGTCGACAACTTCGTAGTCCGTATCTCGAATCCGAAATGATATTTCTAATCTAATTATTTGGCTTCTTTTTTTTTGACATTTAGGAGATTTTTTTCTGCCTGAATTTTTCGTGATTCTTTTTTCCTATATTATTATTTTTAATATCATTAAAATCGAATTATATCATAATTATGAAAATAGAAAAAGTTTAATTTCTTTTAATAAAATTGAATATACTTGACCTGAGATAAGAATAAAAAAATATCTAGATTTTTCTAATTTATTAGAACGATAATTTATATATTTCCATGCCGAAGATATTATAATATTAAGAATTTGTATTAGAAGGAAGTAATAGTAAAGAGGTCAATTCGAAAGGAAATCCACGCTTTGAGGTATTTATTTGATACTATTATCTCAGATATCTATCCTCTCTCTCTCTCTGTGGTCTGATGTAATTTTATAAAATAAATAAATAAGAAAAAAATCATTAATTAGGTTATTTAACATTAAAGATGCCTTGAAGTCTTAGTCTATTAAATAGAAGAGATTTGGTGGCTGCGTGCAACAGGCAGGTTCAGCCAAAATAAAAGCCTTTATTTGCTTATCGATCTCGAAGACGTTTCGAGATAAATTTATGATCTTATCCTCAGTCCAAAAGAATCGAATATTTGTATAAAGTTAGTCCATACGTACATTATTGTTACAATTATTTGGCTTCATATGTATGCATGGATAACTTTATGAAAATATTCGATTCGATATATATAAATTAGTAGATAAATAATATAATAATAATAATAATAATAATAATAATAATAAATAATAAAGATATATAATATTTTTTTTAAGAAGAGTTTGAAATTCAAAAAAAAATAAACTCAATTCATAAAAAATGAAAAAAAAAATGATTATTAAGTGAATTTGATTTTCAATCAAGGTGAAATTATTTAATAATGATTAATCACAACATAATTGTAATAGACATAAAGAACATTTCAAAAAGCGAAAAAAAAATTTGAAAAAGGAAATTTTTTTCAAAGTTAGCATTACGGTATTCTAGTTAATTACTTTGAAGAACAAATTATAATCATTTTTAAGGAATTCATATTTTGTTTGTATATCTATATTATGAAATGCAATCTTTTACTTTCTCGATTATGTCTGTATATAAATATATAAATATAGGATAAGTTCTCAAAACGTCACAAACTTGTCCCTCTCTTCCAGAATTCAATAAAAATTTCAAGTTCCCTGAATCCAAAAAAATGAAATAAATTGAGATTGTTCAAAAATCTCTGTTTGTGTTTTGAGTTTTGTTTTGTTTATATTTCCATCCATCTTAGGTCTCTAGCGTTTTGAAAATTGACAGAAATATTCTCTATCTAGGGCTAAATTTTGTGAGTATCGATGTTGTAAATATGGAAATTTTTCCTATACTAAACGTAACCTAATTGCAAAACAAAAAAAAAATCGGAAAAGAAGTTGGAAAACACTGCTTTCATCATGACCGAATTTTTTTAACAAAAGTTGATTTTTACGAAATTTAAAAAAAAATTTGTTACTCTAATAAATTTAAAAAAAAAATGTTTAATTAAACAAAATGTAAATATTTGCAAATATTCATTCAATAAAAATTAATTTCAATCCTTAACAACTTAGGCAAATCAAAATTCATTCATTTTAATATATAGTAATATGTTTAGAAAAAAAAAAAAATATTCTGAAGATGACAAATACCAAACCCTCAAAAAGATCTTTGAAAGTGGTTCAATGTTGTCAGCTTTACCTTTGGTTGATTTATAGTAAACAACATAATTAATCTTGATATTTTTTTTTAATTATTTGTAGCATTTTCATATTCTCATAATGATTTATTGAAAATTTCAAGAGGTGTTTTTTTATTGCTTCCTCGCTCTCATTTTCAATTTCAATTGGTTTTAACAATTAGCTTTCGAAAATGAAAGTAATAATTTGATAAATCTATTTGAAAGATTAATTTATCTTTAAACTGAAATATTTCAATTTTCATTTTTTATTTAATTTATTTTCAATTTTCTTTTCCAAATTTTAAGATCTTAAAAGATTGATAAAACTTTAAAAACAGTGATTAATTAATTACTGGACTGAGAAATGATAATTTATAATTAGATATGCTATTAATTAATCCTTCTAATTTTTATTAAGAACTTTTATAATATGAATAAATTTTTACGAAATAGACAAAGCTAAATTTATAGCATTGATTTTCACCGATAAGGAAGTGATGTAAGCTAGGAATGGATTGAACCATTTTCAAAACGCTTGTTTTGTTCTCTCAGGAAAACAATTTTGAAGCGAATTTATGTTAATCATTATATAACAATAATCTAAGAAATAATTGTATATTGATATTCATAAATGTTATTTTGAAAACAATAAAAATATAAAAGAAGAAAAGAGAAGGAGAAAGGAATATTTTCTATGATTTAAAAACATCTTATTATCGGTACGAAGATCGACGTATTGAGAAGTTGTAAATGGAAATAATCTTTGTCTGCCATCACCGATGATTGATTGATATCGAATAAATTTCTGAAGAAATCTAGCCAACCATTAATTAGTTTACTCTCAATATTAATTAAACATACTCAAATTTAATTTACTTTATTTAAAAAAAAAATTATTAACAAAATTTCTTGAGCTTTGAGACTAAAAATATGAAAGCGAGACTTTTTATTTAAAAGACAAATCAAATGTCTGACATTTAGCTTTTAGACAAGTTATAGCAGCGATCCATTTGAGTTTTAAAATTAAAAGTTAAAAATACCGAATCTTATTGTAAATCCTACATTTGGTTCTTATTTAATTAATTAATTTGATAAAAACGAAAAAAAAAAATAATTTAATCAAAAAGATGAAATTTAAAAAATAATAGAATTCTCAATTTACATTTAAAGAAGGCTTTGTATAATTTTTTTTTAAATTTACATATGCCTAAAAAAAGGTCAATGGTTTGCTGGGATTTATGATTATAGTGGATAAGACAATTTGATTTGCCTAAAATATTCAAAATTCTTTGTTCATTAAAACGAAAATATGTATTATTAACTTGATCTATATAAGAGAATCATTATCATGAGAATAAAAAAGAAAAGCCTATGAAAAATAGAAGCATTATAATTCTCAATACTGAACAAGGAAAATTTCACTATGAGGAATATCAAACTTTGTAATGTGTCATTATAATAATGAAAATGAATTAAATGAAAAAAAATATTCTCCCACTTGAACACCATTACGGACCTGTCCTTCGGTGCAGAGGTAGATGTCTCGCTTCATGAGCTAAAAGTCAGTGGTTCGCTTCCCGACTTGAGCGATAAAAATTTATTTCAATTAAATTATAATTTAAATAAGGACGGAGTCTAAATGGCCTGATGCCGAAAAGAGTTTAAAAACACCATTACCATACAGAATCTTTTCTTAAGAGATCCCTATTAAAAACTTTTTAAAGCGCAATCGTGTCTACGAACACACAAAGACAAGATTACAAATTTTTGCTTTAGGACCTCAATTCAAGTTTGAATAAGATTCGGTTATTACTGTGCAGTCTCTAGGTGTCAAACTTATTTAAAAGTAAAAATTGAGAAAAAAAAATTGAGCAAGGTAATGTAATAGAATGAACAGAATTAGAGAAAATCTTTAAAAAAAGATTAGATAAAATTTCGAGACGACAAGATAGGCCTCGGGACAAAAAGATAAATTTAAACAATATATGGTCCATGGAAGCAATTCCTGGTCTAATTGTCATCCCAAATTGTCGACAAATTTAAGAGATTTTCTTTGAGGGCCACAAGTTTGACATGCTTGGGGTAGAGCAGGACTGGCCAACCCCGCGAACCGTGACCCCCTTATGTGCGGCCCGAGGTCATATTATATCCTTATTACGAATTATATTTTTTAGCACGCAAATATCACAGGGAAAGAAGAAGCCATTGATATTTATTTGTTATTTAAATAAAATTTATAAAATTGTTTGATTTCTGTCACTTATATTTTTGATTAATAAAACTATTTTTATTTTGTTTCTTATTTATTATTATTTATGTGCGGTCAGCGGAAAATTTTAGGGCTTCCATGTGGTCCAAGGAGCGATTTGAATTGGCCAGGCCTGATGAGGAGTTTTTGAGTGGAAAGTAACAGAAAAAGAGACTGTTAGGTAAAAATAATTATTTCAGGTCTATATTTTTGCAAAAAAATTTTAAAATAAATTATTTTGAAAATCACAAGGTCATATACTTTAATGTTTAACAATTAAAAATGGATGATTTTTATTCATGAATTTGATAATTTAGTTTTTTAAAAGAATTACAAAAAAATCCTTGAAATTTGTAAATATTATATCCTCCTATCAAATGTAAATAATATAAAATAAAAGTAGTCTCTTCTTTAAATTATTATTCAAAAAATTACACAACATTAATATAAGAGCTTATAAGAATTCTATTCAAATAACTTGTTCTCCAAAAAAAGTATTAAATTTTCTATTTTAGAACGGATGACCCACATTTTTATACATAATGGAAATGGAAGCCTTTTAGACTTAGAATCATTATATAACCAATAATTTTAAATTTATTAGCTGTCGACTAAAAGGGTATCGATATGAAAAGAAATTTCAAAGAAAAAAAGTAGAGTTTATAAAAAGAATGAAAAAATGAAAGGGAATGTTTCTATCTAAGAATTATATTTCATCTTACAAGTTGAATTAAATATTTGCAAATAATTTTTTCCATAGAAAATTATTTATTAATCTACGATTAATTATTAATTACGATTAATCTACGATTGGACCCGCAAACTCAAAAAATACGGCTCTTTAGAGAAGACTTGCCCTCTTTAGCTAAAACATTGCTCCTCTCTACATGGAAAACATCCCTAAAAAATATGTGTCAAGTATAAAACACCAAGGCAGTAGAATAATAATTTGATCCAGTCGAAAATTTTATTTGAAATTAAAAGCTTAACAAAATTCTTAAATTGTTCAATTCTTCATTTTGAACAACTTTTATTTGAAAAAAATTTTATACGTGTTACATCCATAATTACCCCCTTAATTATACAAAAGTTTTTTTTTTTAATCAGTCTCCACCAGCTTGGTTACACAACGTATATAAATACCTCTAGTGCACATGTGGATGTGTGAGTGAAGAACTTACATATCCCAATGCATCATCACTCACAATTGAACAGACCTGAATGCTAGATTGCCATCTCGTGATTCAGAGTGATTAAAATTCATCTATTTATAAAATATTTTTTTAAATAACTTTCAATAAAATAGTTGAATGTTTTACAATTGATTATCATAATGATTCAATCACTGGTGTGATATTCATATAAAAAATTGTTAAATAATATTTAATAATTGATATAACTGTAATGTTTTGTTATTCAATATTTCCTGATGGTCCAAATCCGAAACGTTAGCTAGCAGTGGTTCATATATATAAATATATGTCAAAATAAAATAATAATAATAAAAATAACTGCAATCTTCATTTTTCATTTTTCCACTACAGAGCCATACAAATTCATCTTAATAAAATTTTCTGTTCGATAGCATTCTACAGAACCACACACTAATAAACACTGATTGTCAAATTCACTTTTTTGAATTGGAAGATTCGTCGTTAAAATATCGGGTCCGAAAAAAAAAAAATTAGATTATCAGCATTATCTCTCAAAACAAGATCCCTTTTCCATATCGGAAGGGCTTGAAGGGAGAGGACTCCTATATTCAGAATGGTCAATGCATATACCAGAAGGGAGGCCTTTTCATAAAATATTTTTCTTGTATATATATATATATATATAACCTGTATATATGTATATTTTTTGTCTTCCTTTTCTTTTTTTTCTATAAATGGAAGAAATTTTGTAGAGTGAATTGTAAGATTATTATTATTCAATTAATAAAATAAAGAATTATTAAATAAATAAAATTCAATTATTGGACTAGACGCTCTGGGTGAATGGGAAAGTAATAAATATTATATATTCCAAAGAAAGAAAGAAAAGTGTTCCAAGAACAAATTTTTTTTGTTCTGGAACCGCTAATGTGAAAAATTAGAAAAGGGAACTTGATTACTCTTTGATTAGTACTCCAGGTGAATATAAATTTCTATAATTAGTTTGAATACTTGAAAGCAAAAGAAGTTGAAATGATAAAAATAAAAAAGTTGTAACATTTTCTGCGAGATATTAATTCAGATTAATTTTTTTAAACAACATTGCTACCGATGGCAGTGATAAACGGGAAATTTATTATAATTGTAATGATCTAAGAGAGAGTATGTTGATTCGAAAAAGAGTTTGAAAGTAAATGGTACGAGGGCCGTAAAGAAAATGAGGGAAAAAATTGACGTTGTCTTGACAACAGGCTCACCTTGTTAAGGTAAAGAGATCTAAAAAGATTTTTAACTAAAGAACTTGAAACATTGAAGGAGATACGTAATATACAATCTGTGTCGCTTTTTAATAAATAACATAAATCCTTGAAAATTTTTAAATAAGATTCGATGGATAAATTAGACTCATATTTCGTATTTTTTATATTAAAAAAAAAGAGAAAAGAAAAGGTCAGAGCGAGAATTGAATAAACTATTTTCTTATTAATCATATTACACATGTGTCATTTATCTCGTGGTTTTATAACCGGATTTTTTTTCTCTATAAAATATAAATATTGAATAAATTAAATGTTAATAAGGCATAGGAGTATGGAAATGTCTGATATGTTCAACACCTCTTATTACACTCGGATGAGAAGTTCGAGAAGCTGTTTTGACATAACGTGATTAAAATTCATTCATAAATGGAAATGAGCAAAATGATTGCTCATCATCGACAACACTTTTGAGATTTTATATTAATTTAAAATATAAATATGAATAAATGAATGAAATAAAGAAAGAATAGAAAACAAACTTGATTTTTTAATGAAGGTTAAATATGTATTTGTATTTTCACTACTCAAATTATTAATGAAGTAATAGGAATTATATTAATAAAAAATAATAGACAATTTATGCAGTATTATACGAAAGTTTTATTTTCCTGTGCAAAAATGGATGCCAAGAATGGCACTATACTTTCCTAATCACTTATTAATTATGATAATGTCAAACAAATATAATTGAATTATATAATAGTAAACGCAAGATAATTTTTTTTTTTTTTTTTTACTTAAAATATTTTTGTCTTCGGCTTGATTAATGATTAATTAGGCTAATCAAATTTTTAGAATTATTTACATTCCCTAAAGGAATTGTCCTAAAAATAAGACCTAGCCCTAGACCACAACTTGATTTAATTCACATTTAAAAAAAAAATATTTTGCTAGTAAAGACAGACAGAATTAATTAAAAATTATATCTTATAATTAATATTAAATTAATTAGTGGAGAAGTTTCAAACAAAATTTATTAGTCCTTCTTCACTTGTTGGCTATTTGTGACTGAAGACGAAACGTCTCCGTTCGGCTTTGGCATCCAAGGGTTCCTTTTTTCGTTTGTTGCAATCTGCCTTCAATTTCCGTCATCAGACTTCAAGAGCAATAGGTAGTAATCAATTAAATTTTAATTAATTATATAGGTTTTTGTTTCTATATAGAGAAGAGAAAAGATAGATATAACAGAAAACAATCCTCTGGTGATGTTCTCGAACTCAGGCCGAAACGTTTGTAGTACTGGCTTCAAAATGAAAGTAATACAATTGGCTGTAAATTTCTAAAAAAAAAACTATAATTTTTCCTTTAAGAGAGGAAGGAAGGGGATCTTTAGAGAAGAAATTATATCATAGAAATAGAAAAAAAAAATTGCTGCAATAAAACCACCTGTTTTAATTATTTGAATTGCCAGAGGAAAAACCAAGTGGTCAACAACGAATTCACTCAGCTGGAAATTTAAACCGAATCGAATTAAACAAATAAGATAAAAATTATCGAAATATTCAATAATCTTGTTTAAAAAATTATCAAATCCTTCATTCGAATAAAATAAAAATTATTTTGCCAAATTCCTCTCAAATGTAATTGGGCAACCTGTAACTTTTGTTTAGGTAGGACCTAAATGAAATCCGAAAATAAAAAATAATAGATAAAACATAATGAAATTTAATGATTTTGAATTCCATGTAGATTTCCTAATTATCCATTTAGACGAAATAAAAGATACAGGTTGTCCAATTTCTTTCGAAAGGGATAGTATAATTTAGAAATATTTAAAATGTAAACATATTGGTAAGATCTTTGCAGGCAAAAGAAAGTTTGCTAGAAAAACTAAATTATAACAAAGAATGCTTGTTCAAAATAAATTTTTTTTCAAAGCCTCATTATAATCGATTTGGGATCCCCAAAAAATTGATACATTTCACTTGTAATTTTTTTTTGTATTATTGTTAGTAATATTATAAGCCAAAAAAAAAATATTGGGCCTAAGATAATTTTAAAATATCAAATTATATTCAAATCTCTATAATATATTTTAGTTCTATTCTACGATCATAAATTTGTTCCGCAGGCCATCTATAAAATTTATTTTTGTCTAATTGAGATTCTTTATCTAGCGTCTTTACTTCTTTATGTAATTTTGATAAGATATTAAGTCTTTTTTCAGCATCTCAGGCTATTTAGACTTCGTACTTATTTATTTGTATTAATTTGTAGCCTATATATAATAAATAAATGTATTTCACTTAGGACAGAAAGCGAACCACTGACCTCTGTACCAAGGACGTGATATATTAAAGTAGAAAATAGGTATTATAGCGAGAGATTCTTTATAAGGGCAGTCCACCTTAACAGGTGGCGAGGTGAGTTTATGAATACTAATTATTATTATATTACTTGATGGATGCTTGAAAGAATCAACATGTTAAAAAGAGTGATTTAGCGGAAATAGTTAGAATACCAGAAAGAGAGAGGCAAATATCCGCAAAGACAAGCCCAAGGATGACTGACTAAAAGAAGGAACGGGTGGGCCCTCAACGAGGAAATGACCATCTCGAGATAAGAGAACGATCCTCTGACAGAGGAGACCACATTCCTGCCCAGCAGTCGACCAAAACCAACATTCTGTTGCAATCCACCATCATTAATTAGATTTATGAACAATCATTGGTTTCCTTTAATTTGGAGGCGAGCGACATCAAATAAATTTTCTTGTTTCTGGAATTGATTATTACTTCAAACTTCCGACAATGAATAAAATTAGAAGTGCAAAATGTTTTTTTTTTTTTTGTTTTTTACTCTTAGGAACAATTTTCTTTTCTTTCTTATAAAGGAATTATATTTTTTAATTATAGAAGAACTTATTAAAATGATTTAATCTTTTTCTAGATTGCAAATTTTTCGGCCTTTAAGTCACAAAGCAAAAGATTAAAATAATAATGATAAAATTATCATTCATTCTGAGAGATTTATAAACTAAAAATGTGAGAAAGAGAAATAAAAAATTTTAATCTAAAAGGAAAATTGAATACACTCTATGGTTGGTTGATTCAGAAAAGGATTTAACAAATTACAGATATTTAGTTATATTCCGAATTTATTTATGTAATTTGTCGTTTAATTTTAGAAGTCCGAGAGTCTTAAAGTTTTTCTAATAAAATTGAAAACACTTTGTAAAATGGAAGTTTTTCTTTTGAATTAAATATATAAATTTATTTTTTACTCTTTTCGTGTTTCGTATTTTCAAGTTAGAAGATTACTCAAAGTGATTTATTATATTAGACCTTAAACTTATTAAAATTTTTCCCAAGAATTTTATTATTTTCTGTTTTTATGACTTAAAAAAATTTAGAAAAATAAAAAGAATAAATAATGTGAGAAAAGAAGAATTCTAAAAAGTTATGTTTATAATTTTTTGTTAGATTTTGGATATCATTATATATATAATATTACATGAGACTTGTATGGAAAAAATGGAAGTTTATAAATTCTTCTGTTAAGAATTTACAATGGACTCTGAATAGTTGTGGCGTGGGAATAAAATGATACACATAAATTTATTTTTTTTTCATTCGCAAAAACATTTTGCAAAGTATTCCAAAAATTATTTCAGTGAAAGCGATAAATTATTCAATATCGTGATGAATTATATAATTAATCATTAAGATTAATTTATGAAATTAATATTCCATCCGTGAAGATTATTAAATTTGCAGATGTGCAAATTATTAAGGTTAGTAAAAGAAAAGGAAGGAAGGAAAGTGAAATGTCGAGAATGTGAGTAGGTTCGCCTGCAAAAGGCAACCTGAAATGCAAGTTGGTATGAGTGGATGTCTGAGAGCAAGGGCTGAACCATGGAATTGCAATTTGACGCATTTTGAGGGTAGAATTTGTTAATATGGCATGATAGATATATAATCATAAATTTTTGCGCATTACTAATAAATTGAGAAGGGTAAAAAAGAGCCTTTCAGTCCAGCAAAATATATATATATATATATATATATATGTATGTGTGTTTAAAATTATCTATTTTTGTATTTTTCTCTCTCCGACCCCTGGTTAGAGCGACAACCACTAACATTTTTTTTACCGGACCTTTTTAACCCTTCTTTATATATCTACAGTCCTGGGTGAATATAACATAAATTACTGGTAAATTATTTATTTAATATTTTATTTCGCCAAGATCAATGGTCTTGAATCTCTCTTGCTAGTGAAGTAATATCCAAAGATTTGTTGTTGGGCGTTTTCATCGAGTTGTGCCAAGTTTTTTCATCTATTGCTAGAAAAATTTTGGGAAGGAACTACAATTTTCTTTGGAGAATAATTTCTGTGATGCTTTAATTTCCGTTTATATTAGTTTTCTGTTTAATTTTTCGTTGGGCAATGAATATTCTTAGAAGAATCTCACTTTTTGGCATTTTGGTGAAAATATAGGTCTTATAAAATTGTTAGTCAGAGAAATTTACCAACTGACTATTTTTGTATATGGGTCAACTTAAAATTTTATCACATGTTTCCACTAAAAGGCCAAAGAGTGAGTTAACGCCTTTTATATCTGTAGATATTTTCCAATAATATATTCACTCAATATAACTACACACCTACGCCATGCCCCTGGACATGCAAGTGCAATTCCAATTTATTTTCAATCAATTCAAGTGATAGTCAATAGCCCTAAATTTAAATAGGTGAGCTTGTAGTATGAAGAAACTTCATTAATGAACTTTATTAATTATTAATAAATATTAATTATATTTAAGATTTACTACTCGTTATGGAGGAATTTCATCGGCAATGACCAAATTTTTTTTTTTAAGTCTTTTGGCATCTGAGGTCATTTAGACTTATTTATTTAAATTAATTGGTAAGCAATATAAAATAAAGAACGGAGTCGAATGGCCTTATATACTGAAAAGACAAAAAATAATGTTTTGGGATATTGTATTATCCTTGAAGATTTGTATGTTTAGTTAAGGGTAAACTTTATGAAAAAAATACTCTTTTGGTGCTTACTTGAGAGTATTTATTATATACAACATAGCTGGGAAATGGGAATGGCTATGGAGGGGTCAGTGGGAGGAAAGGGAGGGGGAAGAGACTGGTTAAGTATTCCGTATTTATATCGAAATATTTGACAACTTCTCCTAGATAAATGCAAGACTCCAAATAAAATTACAAGGGGAGATGAAAACAAATTATAAAAATAGTAATAGACAATTTGTATGTAAAAAAGTGTCGATTTATTGTTCTAGTTTGTAAACATGAATTCTAAGATTTGACCTAAGGTCAGTGCAGCCTTGAGCTATAACGAATTTGAAAATTATGTGTTATTTTTTACGATTATTCAATATTTTGTAGCATGATAAATCTCTTTAAAAAAATTTGGACCACAACTGATAAACGTGGCCCTCAATCCCTTAAAAGCAACCCAACAGGCGTTCCATGACTTTTCGATAAAATTCAGGAATAATTAATTAAATTTAAAAGAGGTCCAGTTAAGTTTCTAAACCCTCACAAAAATTTTCCTTGCATCAAAAATAGCCATATAACTACGAAAATTTGAATCTTATTGATTATTTTTCCATTTTTGAAATATTTTCTTGGATAGAAATTTTTTTTGTTAAATTTGTTTTTTTTTTTTCCTTTTTTGATTATTTTTTGGTAATATGCAGTGTTCGAAGTGGCGGGCTAAAAGTGGTGGGATGGTTAAAAAAAAAATTAAGAGCATATTAATAAAACATAAAAAACAAGA
>JAAAKE020107130.1:0-38126 GCA_010014785.2 Anisolabis maritima
AATGCTCAAGTCATAGCCGCAACAAACGCCTATTTTGAGTCCAAAGATAAATCGTTCTACAAAAAAGGCATTGAAATGTTAGAGAAGTGTTGGAATGAATGTATCACTCTTGAAGGAGGCTATGTTGATGAATAAAGTCTAATTTTGCGAAAAAAATGTTTTTTTAGTGATGTGTTATATAAAGTGTATATAGATAAATATTATTGTAATATACAACAACTCTATCAGCGATTTTAATATCTTATACATTGAATCTGCATATACTCTCTAATGACTGATGATGGATTTATCTAATTAAAGCTGAAACGTTTCACATTTTGGGAGTTTTATTTCGAGGCTACTCTACTGGCTGACTTCCGCTCTTTTCACTGATGAAATTTTATATTTAAGCTAGCTAGGTACTCTCATCGCTTGCACCTCAAAGCTTTCCCCCCAACTGTTTGGAGCCCATTTAACTGATATAATTTTGTCGATTTTCTCAAAATTTGCTCTAAATATTTTGATTAAAATTTATAAAACAATTATTTATTAGATAATCTTTGAAATCTAACCCTTCCCCCCCCCCCCCCCCCCCCCAAAAAAAAAAAATTGTTTGGTTTACTCTTTTCATTTTATAAGATTTTTTGTGATTTTCTCTTAAACTACTTAAATGATATTAATTAAATTGGCTGTAAATTGAACGATCACCTATAGGGCCAGACTCAAAAAATCTGGTGTGACAGCACATCACTTAGCTTTCCTTACCTAGGCAAGAGAAAGTTATATGATGTGCGTTTAGTTACACTACATTTTTGGATATGTATTAAACACTATTAACTTCTGAAAATTCCTCTTACCCATTGGATGAAGACCTTCAAAATGGTGAGCGAACTTCCCGCGGGATCGTTTTAGTTATTCCTTAATAAATTTACTCTTTGTCATATAACCTTCACAGAGATATCAAATTGTTTGTAATTTAATACCCCACAATTTTTATAACTTTAAAACTTTCGGGAAATCAAAAGACAATTTTTCAAAAAAATTGATCCTTGTAAATTCATGTTTTTCTTGAAATTATATTTTAATAATTTGGCATTTTCTTCCAAATAGTATATATCTTTATGAGAAAATTAAAACAATTAAATCCTGTTTATTATAAAACTGAATATTTAAAAAGATTTATTTTACTTTCTCAAATACATAGTATAGGAAAAGTATTGTAATCGTCTAAAAATTCGATCTCTAGATTTTGATTTTAATTGACGTTTTGGATCTCCTGAGTCCGAAAATACCAGTTTTCGAATTATATCTGCGTGTCTGTGTGTGTATTCATTATCGTTAAAACGATAACTCGAGCACCCTTTAATGTAGATGAGCCAAATTTTACATTCCTATATTACAACAAAATCATAGAACCGTATCAACTTTTGGACTATTTCCGATGACTGGAAGTGGTACTTTAGTAAAAACCTTTTCTAAAAATCAAACTCAAATATGAAGACGAGTCAAATAAAGACAGATTTTTTTTTAAGTCTTTTTGGCATTTAGACTCATATAAACTTTAAACAATTACTAATATATTGTTGTTCTATCAAAAAAAATGAGGTCCCAATTCTAGATAAATTCCAGATGGCCTCCCCAAAATATGATCCACGGTTTTTGAGACCCGGTGGGCCCATTCCAAGGGTTCCTTGGCACGAGACAAATATACATTGAGTCAGCATTTAAAAGAGTAAACATCTATAGTGACGACAGAAATTCCCCAGAAGTTTGAAATAAATAATAAGAAATGGTAATGAACTATCTACCGTGATAGGTTCGTGAAGGCCTCGTTCCTGCCCCGACACTTCCTCAAAGGAGTATATAAACTCTTAGAAACTAAGTCGATGGGCTGATACATTCGGAGACCAATACGCTGTCAGTTTGACTTTTGATTTCGGGGTCCGGGCTGATACTCCTGATTCTGCTGATTTTGCTGATACTCCACTTACTCTCTCTCCTATGATTCATTTCATTTCCTAAAATATTCCGTTTTTTTCTTTTTTTTTGCTTTTTTTTTTTTTCTTTTTTTTCTTTTTTTTTTTTTTTTCAATTATTTTTTTGTTGTTAAAAAAAAATCCTAAAAAAAAAAAAAAAAAAAAAAAAAAACTCGAATATTTGCTTCGAAAAAGTCCCGAAAACTTCTTTCCTCAATCCGTTGAACTCACTCAACTAAGATCAACACATCAAGAGAAACAGAGGCCAGAATCGTCGAGACCGGTCGTCAGTCCTTTTTCTCACACAAGCTTGAGAGGTCGAATAACAACAAACAGGAGCCTTCAACAATATTTTAGTTATAATACATGTAATCCAGGCATATTTATTTAAACCAATATCAATTGGTTTAAATAAACATGTCAGTTGATTTAAATAAATTTTTTTAAGATGGGTGGCTGTACACAGATCAGTGATATGTGAAAAGAGAGGAACTCAGCCAGTAGGGTAGCCTCTATCGAAATAAAACTCCCAAAATAATGAAACGTTTCGGGTTTAATTAGATAATGCTATCATCAGTCGTTAGGGCTGAAATTAGCAATAAAATTAAAAACACAATAACTTTACCAAGTAAATTTAAAATAATGACTTACACTATATGCAGATCCAATATATAAGTCATTAAACTCACAGATAGAGTTTAATACAATACAAATTATCTATAATACAATACAAAATTATATATAAGATATATAAAGTGTATATAGATAAATAATGCTCATCAGCATTCAAATGGCGAAGTCTTAAAAATGAATAAAAATTATTTATCTATTACAAGGAAATAAAATAAATATTGGCAATCAACGATCTTGATGAGATCGCTGACCCATAATACAAATATAAATATAATAAAGCCGAAATCTTATTAATTAAATATTTTCTTTGACCCCGTGAAAAATATTTTTATATAAACATGTTATTATTTAGGAAGTGTTTTTATATTTTATAATTTTCAAATTTTCTTTTATAACATTTTTTTTTTTTTTTATTATGCAATCTGACCATCAGCATTTTGTAAAATAGACATATAACAATTACTATTATAAGTTCTATGCAATGAATCTGATAGTTGAGAGCTCTATGGCCATAGCTCTTAATGGAGCATTTTTCAGCTACCAGACGTTTACATGTATTGTCTATCTTCATCAGAACCATGGCTCCCCCAAAATCGAATCCATACTTTGTCTCTATGGAATGGGCACTAAGGACCAATGAAGATTTTTGATTCTTTACGCTTAACTCATGCTCCCTTTTTCTCTCATAAAATTTCCGAGAGGTCTCATAAATACTTGTGTGGTGAGGGCAATCCAGATACAATTAAATAAATAACATGATGGGCTATTCTATCTTTATTATTAAATAAAAACAAAAGATATATTGCCAGATGATGAGAGCGCCATACGAATGTTATGATGTTTAAAAATTTTCTGAATTTTATCAGAAAACCCAGGCACGTAGATGAGGGCAAAAAATACACCCTAATTGTTAGGAGACTCAGACGGAACAGGAGCTAAACGTACCCTCTCCATTTTTCAATTGAAATTTCTGATGGTGGAATTAATGACATGCAATGGATAAGAGTTGGACGACGCCACCACTTTGAATCTATAAATATTTCTCCCAAAAAACGCCTGGTCACAAATAGAATAAATTCTTCTTATGAAGTAATCTAAGGTGTTAATTTTGTATATAAAAGGGTAATGAGAGAAATAATTGACAAAACTTCCACTGTCAGATGGCTTTGTATAAAGGTCAAACGAAAGAGCCCCACACGGATTTTTGATAACTAAAAGGAACAATAATTTATTTTTATACAAAGCCATCTGACAGTGGAAGAAGAAAAGATTTACTTGATAAGATTTCGGCTTTTTTATATTTATATTTGTATTATGGGTCAGCGATCTCATCAAGATTGTTGATCGCCAATTTATTTTATTTGCTTGTAATAGATAAATAATTTTTATTCATTTTGAAGACTTCGCCATTTGAATGCTGATCAGCATTATTTATCTATATACACTTTATATATCTTATATATAATTTTGTATTGTATTTTACAACAATTCTACCTGCGAGTTTAATGTTTTATACATTGAATCTGCACACACTTTAAGTCATTATTTTCAATTTACTTATTAATTTAGATGTTAATATATTAAAAAAAAAAAGTATTTTCCCTATATATGTGTATTCGAAAAAGTCGAGGGAGGTCATTCCGGTTTATTGTCATGGTAACTAGATAGTCTTTTCTATAGAAAACCACCTTCAAATCTGAATTTGAAGATGGTACACTCTTATGAGATAGAAATGATCCAATACATCTTAAATTTTATCTAATTTATGATAAGTACAGCCAAATTAACAAAATCGTTAGGGCAGATTTTCGGAAAATCGAAAAAAACTCAAAAATATAGAGGAGATAAGTGGGGCCCAAACAATTTTGGAGAGAATTTGAGTTAATACATTTCAAAGTTCTTCTTGTAGCGCAGGTAACAACTTAATTCTAAAATAGGCGCCATAAAATATACCAGGTAAAAAAATTTATAATTTTGTAAACATAATTTAAAAAATTATAATTTTTCAAATATACTAAACAAAATATTAGGACTAAAAATAAGTTTTATAAAATGCAATAAATAATAAAATTTTTAATTAATTAATATAAATTAATAACAAAAGATGCACAAGCATATTTATTAATATTTCCTCTATAAATTATTTATGTAGAATATACAGTATGTGCATTTTCATAATAACTCTTTTTTTAAATATTTCTAAATCAACTTTTTGGGGCAAGCCGGACTCGAACCTGAGCTATTTTTACACTCTAGATCCGTTATCCGCAGTCTATCCGTCCTAGCTACTGCTCCCTCATCAATAGACTAACTTTTGTAAATAAATATTAATAACAGGATTAACTCGAAGTTTTGGCTCTCCTTTTGGAGCCATTTTCAAAAGTAATAGGTTAGGAAGCGATAGTGGTGGTGGTTTGTTTTCGGGGTCGCAATCTTGCTGGTTCCCAAATTTGATCAGTGGATGTCTCTGTGATTTGGATTTGCCTCTAAGACCTCCGACAGGATTGGTTGGGTGTTGTCTTGCTAGTGTTATTGGAGTTGATTTCGAGGCTTCAATCTGCCTGAGTCGGAATTTTTTGGATGTCTCCGATGCTTGTTTTTGCCTGTGTGTTATAGGAAGTATTCGGTTGTTGCAAAAATAATGTCCGTTTTTAATGCAAAACTTTAAACACAAAAATCTCCTATTCTCCTTAAGCGTTTTAATCGAAGTAAGAACCGTTTTAATCTCTACACTTTTGCCAACGTGATAAGAGCTTATTAATGCCTTTTACAAAAAAAGTCCGGTTCTATAGATTCGATGAAATCTTTAAACGCAATTTCGTTATCGGTCTGGTTTTTAAACACTGTCCCATCTAGAAAGTTCGTTAAATGTGCGAACAAATACTAATCAGTCGGAGAGAGATCTGGCGAATAGGGCGAATGACGCAGACTTTCGTATCCAAGTTCTTTCAATTTTTGAAGCCCGTGCAACATGTGGGCGTGCGTTATCATAAAGAAGAATCGGTCCTTTTCTGTTTATCAATGCTGGACACTGCTTTTGCAAAAGCTGGTGCATTTCATCCATTTCTCTACAGTACTTCTCCGCAGTTATTTTCACCCGATTTTAAGAAGTAACAGTGGATTAAGCCTGCACAAGACCACCATACAGCCAACATTATATTTTTCGGGTGCAAATCCGGCTTAGGAAAGTGTTTCGGCTCTTCATTTTTGTCTAACCATTGACCCAAACGTTTTCTTTTATCGTATAGCACCCATTTCTCATTACATGTCACAATACGATCAATAAATGCCTCATTTTTGTTGCGCAAAAGAAGGGAAGAGCAAATTTCAAAAGGACGATTTTCGTTCATTTCTGTGAGTCCCTGTGGAACCCATTTGTCGAGCTTGTTCACTTTTCCCATACAAATGGTGATCAATAGTCGAATTGTGAACTTGCAGCTCATCTGCAAGTTCTCGACTCGTTTTCGATGGGCCAGCTACAACAATTTGCTTCAGTTGTTCATTGTCAATAGCGTCAGGCGACCTCGTCCAGGAGGCTTTCTTCACCATTCCAAAATTTTTCGAACCATTGACGTAGAATTCTTTCATTAGCAGTACCCTCACCAAAATCCTGGTTAACTTTTCTGCCGCTCTTGTGCCTAATTTGAATTCATACAAAAAAATTGCGCGAATTTCTGATTTTTCCATCTGTAACAAAAAGATAATAACAAAAAAATAAACAACTTTTGTAAACTTAAAAGTTTTAGCACAGATAGATAGGGCAGGTAATGCCTTTTAAAATAATATATAAATTGACAACATTTTTGCAGAACTTTATTAGTAAAAAATGCATTAAATTTTGAAATAACAAAAAGGGACATTATTTTTGCAACAACCAAATAGTTGGATGGATTGTTTTTTAAAAAGTATTTGGTTGGATAGTATAGTGACAGTTAGCGAGTTAGTTGGATTAAGTCGAATCCAGGGCTTCCATCTGCCTACTCCATGGGTAGTCGAGATGTTACCTGGTCGCTCGCTTGAGAGCAAAAGACCGACTCTAGAGCGACTTGCTACCTTCGTAACCTTTGTGGAAGGAGCGGGGAGGACTCGGGTCAGTTCGGCTTTGACCGGGTGTTTTCGTGTTCTTGTTGGTTGTGATTGGTTGGTTGGAGTGGATTTGACTTCTATATTGGCTGCGTGTGTTAGTATTGTTTGATCCTTGTTGGAGTGTATTGTTTGCCTGTGTGTTCTGTTTATCTCTATCTCATTTTTGTGTGCTTGTTGTATTGTAGAAATTAATGGTTTCCAAGCTGTTGAGAGAGAGTTCTTTTGTTGAAACATTTGTCTTTTCTCAATCTCAATGGCTTCTCGTGTGATACGGATGTTGTAATTGACTATGGATGCTAGTGTCTTGCAGTGCTCGAAGTCCATGTCTGTTTCCATATGGTGTTTAACGATGGCTGATTTTGGATCAAAATACCTTAAAGCTATCTTATCTTCGTAAATCCTGAATTGAACACGTCTGTTTGTTTGGCCTTTGTTAGAACGAAGACATTTGGAACATTATATTATATCGTAGTTCCCAGGGGATTCATTTGAGATAATGTCTTTAGGGTTTTTGATTAGGTTTGAAAGTTTTTGGGGTGTGGTAAAGGCTTTATATCTTTTAGAAAATACAGTCGATTTTGTCTATAATGCCTTTGATATATCGTAGGAACACTTTGTGTGTGTTGGGGTTTTCGGTGCCTGTTGTTTGTTGTGTTGGAAGTTTTGATTATTTGTTTTTTGTTGTATCCGTTTTGTGTTGGTGATTCCGTTAATATGTTGATTTCGGTTTGTTTATTACGGTTCTGTGAGTCTGAGGGATCGAGTGACTAGAGTGGGGATTACTGGATTTAATTGTGCAGGATGATGATGTGAGTCTGCGTAGGGATTTATGTGTGTTGGTTTTCGGTAGACAGTGTATGAGAAGCCTAGATCTGGAGTTTTTGTAATTTGGACGTCTAGAAATGGGAGAGAAAAGTCTTTTTCTATTTCAATATTGAATTGGATCTGGGGATGTATGTTGTTTATGTCAGATAGGAATGTGTTTAAAGTGTTTTTACAATGTGGCCACCAAATTTGGGAACCAGCAAGATTGCAACCCCGAAATCAAACCACTTCACTTCCTTACCCACCACTCTTGAAAATGGCTCCAAAAAGAGAGCCGAAACGTCGAGTTAATCTCAATAATCAACGCGGACCAACCCGTGAAAATATTATTCCACATACAACCAGCCTCGGAAATATCGAGTTAATCTCAGTAAACAACGCGGACCAATCCGTGAAAATAATATTTCACTTACAACCAGGCTCGGAAATATATGTGGACCGGTTGGTCCGCGTTGTTTACTGAGATTAACTCGACGATTTCGGCTCTCTTTTTGGAGCCATTTTCAAGAGTGGTGGGTAAGGAAATTTGGTGGATGGGTGTCTCCGAGGTTTGGATTTCTCTCTCAGATCTAGGGCGGGTGTGGTTGAGAGTTGTGCTGACAACCACAAATACTCTGACTCGAGGAGTAGGCAGATTGAGGCCTCGAAGTCAACCCAAACAGAACACCAACAGCACAACACCCAACCAAACTCGTCCTAGATCTCAGAGGGAAATCCAAAACTTGGAGACACCCACCCACCAAATTTGGGGACCAACAAGATTGCGACCCCGAAAACAAATGACCACCACCAACACTACCTAACTTAATCCCAACAATCAACGCGGACCAACCGGGGAAAATATTATTCCATATATATGAAAAAAGACCTCCAAGAGGTGTATAAGTTCTCCCAAATTTTTGTGAAGTGACTGAATAAAAAAAGACAAAAATATATTCTGGAGTTTAAACAAAACAAACAGATACTTATGACTAGAATCTATAGGGCAAGTAAACAAGATAAGGATTTTAAGCAAAACGTCCGATTTTTAGAAACAAGAAAAAACGAAAAAAGTATATCACTAAATAGTTTTTTGTATCATTATTATTTTTATTTTAATATTATTATTAATAAAATTACATATTGTTCTTAACACTTAACGATTTAAAAAGATTTCAACAAATTTTTGCCTTTCTAATTAAATTTAAACTACTAAAAATCTATTGGTCTTCCTTCTTTGAGAGACCCATGCAGGTCATAAATCCTTACTAATACTTGTTAGTGTTTTGTTTGGGTTGACTTCGAGGCTTCAATCTGCCTACTCCTCGAGTCGGTGTGTGTGTGGGTGTTTCCGAGGCTTGTGTTGGTCTCTGTGTTCTAGGTAGTGGTTGTTTTTTAGGAAGTGTTTGGTTGGGTGGTGTCGTGTCGGTTGTCGCGTCGGCTCGGGTCCGGGGCCTCAATCTGCCTACTCCCCGGGTCGAGATGATGGTTGTCGTGTTGGTTGGTTCGGCTCGGATCCGAGGTCTCAATCTGCCTACTCCCCGGGTCGAGATGTTGCTTGCTACTGTTCCCTATGTCATATCATCTAATACTGTCATCTACTCTAATGCAATGTTCTAATGTTAAAGTAAGGTCTAATAATAATCTAATGTTAATCATCGAATGTTAATGTTCCGCCCCAACCAAGGGTCCAGTTTATATAGGGAAACTCCGCGTTTCTAGAATATTCCTTGGAGGGCGGTTTACCAGTTGAGGGGGGTCTTCTTCACGACTTCGCTCTCACCTAAAATTCTTGGGTAATTTCCCTTTTTTTTTTGGGTTTTTCTATAGGTATTAGGACACAATTTGTTTTATTATAGCTATTGATAAAGAGTCCATTGTAACAGATGCCCGGATGTCCGGGCAGCACAGCAAAACACAAAAGGAATTTAATACAAATAAATGTTATAAAAAATATATTTGCCAGATGGGCAACCCAAGAATATTATAATCATAATTAAATAAACAAAATATATTATTAATTAAATAATAAATTTATTTATTTAGAAATGTTTAATGATTCATTGATTGATTACTAATCCCTTCATACTCTATATAACCTCTTTGGGCTTGAGGAATAGAGTAGCTATTTGGAGTTCTTGTAATAACAATTTCAGCTAAAGTACTTTCTGATACAATTAATAAAAATATAATTTCAGTGAAACATGTGTGAGGAGAAAATGATTTAGAAATGAGTACTACACCTCACTTAGAGAAAATTAGAATTAGAGCCAAGAAGTCTTATCAACTTTGGTGGAGAGAAGGATAGATTAGGAAATGTATGTATCATATTAGTTTACACTAAGATTTCCAGAAAAATCCAGCCAAAATTTCAACTAATTATAGAATTATTCCACTTAATATACTTCTTTTTTATAAATTCACCATATTTTTCAGAGTTTATTTTTTCAGATTATATATTTTTATCCTCAGTTTTTAGATGTTATAGATTTTCCCGCCTTTTCTGCCTCGCTAAATACATGGTTGGTGTTGTTTGTCATCTGTTCCTAGCCGTTAATCCTGGTTTGGCCACCGTTTCGCAGCTCTTTGTCCACGATCGTTTTTGCACAATATTGTCGTATGTAATCCATTTCTCATCCCCAGTCACCATGCGTATCAGAAATGGCTCGATTTGGTTCCGTTTGGCCAAGGCTTAATTCTGTCCATCGTGTTTTTTGGCGTCAATTCGTGTGGCACCCAAACATCGAGCTTCTTTTTGAAACCAGCTTTAAATCTGGTTTAAAACTGTTTTGTTGTCGATCTCCAGCTCCTGGACTATTGCTAACATGCCAGTCTACTTCGATCATTTCCATGATTTTATCGACATTTGCGATGACGGGCCTACCTGTGCGAGGTGCATCTTTAACATCAAAATTACCGGAACGGAATCGAAGAAAACATAATTGCGCGTGATTGGCTGTGACAATATCGTAACCATAAACATTCACAATTTCAGCCGCCTGGCTTGCATTTTCGTCTTTATCGAAGCAAAATTATAAAATATACCGAATTTTCTCTTTGTTGACGTCCATATTTTACGCGCTAAATCTCGCAACTGAATGGATCAATCATAAAACTGTTAAAAAATGTTCCTTTCCCACGAGTATAAGTATGAACCTATGCGATCAATACATCACGAGATATATATCACTAGAGCCATCTAGCGAAAAAATAAAAATTTCTATTTCCCCAACCTATATAAGTCATCCCAATTTAGTTACTTATATATTTTATTAACTAAACTCGTACAAGTAATGCCAGCTGTAGCAAAAGAAGTAGAATAAAAAATTATTTATGAGCTATGATGAAACAACAAATGCGATTAACAAATTTAAAGCTTTTCTCCAGAGACCACTAATTATGTAAATGGTTTAGTGAATCATTTGAGTATAATGAAATCATAAATCATTTTGCGGAAAAAAAGCTAGGAAATTTAATTTTAAATAAAGTATTAATAACTATTTTTTTTCACATATTCTAATATTGAATTTTCTAAATAAATAAAAACTTTATTGTCATTCTGAGTCCATTAGATATCCTTTAGTATGGGAGGCCCTGTTATAATATGTTCGCTCCTATGATATTTCAAAAACAGGCCCTGATTAATGGATAGAAAATTGTTTCTATATATGTAAAACCCTCTGTAGTTTTATTTATTTATTCATTTTTTTATTTACTTCATATTTGTTTCCTCGACTCTGATCAAACATACCTGTCCTTATCAAGAGAGCTCTTTAGGATTGAAATTTGAAGTTTATTGTCTACTGGTTGATTTCGATACCTGATTATCTTAGGACCGGAGATATGGACAATATATTACTCCAATTGTTCTAGTGATAATAATTGTGTTTGTTGTTGGTGACGGTATGTTGATTGTCGGAACGGAACAGCATCCTGGGCCGCTTCCTTGCCATTTGATTTGATTTATTAATTACATCCTCTTATTGTATTATTATCATTGTATTATCTCTAATACGGCTTCGAAGTTGTCTTTAATCATTTTTACTTTCTCTTATTTATATAAGTAATATATAGAGAAAAGGTATTGCGATCGCAAAAAAGATCTTTGTTGAGATTTTAACGGAAATACACGTTTAAGGTACCCTGGTTGCTTACACCTCGAAGCTTATGAATAAAATATGTCAATGGGTACTAGTAATTTACTGGTGTACTTTTTAGTTTTTTTTTTTTTTTTTTTTTTTTTTTTTTTAGATTTTCTCAAAATTTACTCTAACGATTTATAAAACAATTATTTATAAAACAATTATTTATTAAATTATCTTTGGAATGTATTAACCTTTATCTCCCCCCCCCCTTCAAAATTTTTTGGAACCCACTTTACTTTGGAGCGTATTTAGGTTTTTTCTGATTTAGACTACTCTGTTCATTAAATTGGCTGTACATATAATACATTAGATAGATAACCTTTATGATATCGCATTTCGGGTTGTTCCTTGCTGTTTTTTTTTTTAATTTAAAAAGGAAAATTTTATGATATACGTATATTTTTAGTAATAAATTTTTATTTTTAATATGAATTGTTTTTAATAAGGAACTCTAGTGAATGTTTTTTTAAATTAAATAAATAAAAAAAAAGTAATTTTTTTTACAAAATTTCAAGAAATCTCCTAGTTGCTTGCACTTCATCAAAGGAACAACAACACGGCCTTGACAATATTAAATGAATATTTAAAAATATTGTTCACACACTCATACACACATACACAAACAGACAGAGAGAAAGACCATTTTACGAGACCCACTTTTTTAGACTCAGGGAAATCAAAACGTGCATTTCCGTTTAAAAATCGACATGGATTTTTTGCGATCGCTTTCTCATATATTTCATATATAGGTAAGAGAAAGTAAAATACCAGGATAAAAGAACATCCTGTTAACAGTTTTCAAAACTCAGCGACTTGTACTAAGATGGCTGTTGTATTTAACAATGGAGGAAGGAGTTAGCAGGGAGGTGAAAACTTCTATAACATTAAAACTCACAAATTTGAGACGTTTCAGCTTTATTTTAATAATGCCATCACCAGTCCATCACCAGCTACAAGCATTGTTACATTAGATATTATAGAAATTTTTTTCAATTTTTATTTTAAATCTACGTCATCATTATTATTATTTTTATCATTTATATTGTGAAAAATTATATTATGTATTTTAAAATATTCATTTAATTTTGTCAACGCCGTGTTGTCGTCCTTTGTTTCCTATTCGTATCATTTATGGGATTTTCTTAATCTTGGATTATTTAAATATGAAAATGAAATAAATGATTTCGGCAATCCATCTCAGGCATTGACTACTCTGAGAGATCATCGATTTATTTTGTGTCTAAAGATAAAACTAAAATAAAATTATTATTACATTTCATTAGGAAAAACATTTTTGTCATTCGAACGGTAGCACTGTGTATAAGCTGATAAGCATTAACTGGTATACAAGCTTTCTTTGTATGTTAAATATGCAACATACCGACAACTCTGCAATTTTGACTCAATGCTTTGTCATTTTAGTTTATGCTATATGTATTTTTCTGTATATGTAAAAATATTGTATAAATATTTTTCTATAATATCTAATGTAACAATGTTTGCAGCTATAAATTGATGACTGAAATAAAGCTGAAACATCTCAAACTTGAATTTTAATATTATAGAGGCGTCTCACCTGGCTGCCTGTTCATTCCTCAATTGTTAAAACTTAGGAACAAAATCAAAAATGGAACAATACGGGAAGACCAATATGCCTGCTCACCTTACATAAACTTGTTAAATGAGAAAAAAATTTAAATATGAATGAATATTACTTCTATTTCTCTTATATATAGCTATATTTTTTTTTACTTTTCTTACTACAATAATATATATATGAAAAAAAATATTGAGACATTTCCAACATGTTGCTTGGAGTAGAAAATACAAGTTAAGTACTTCTCAAATAAATCAGGTTGAACCTAAAAATTAATCAGATGAAAAGGGGGTTATATCATTTCAGTTTTACTTAGAAGTGGGGAGGGGGAGAGGGACAACATAAATCATAGAGAAAAATATAAATATATATCTTATGTGTTTGATATGTTTTTCCTTTTTATTTTTAAATTTATCTATATATAATCCTTTATAACAAGAATTGAAATTATTTATTTCCTAATATTGAATAGAACAGTGTTTCTTAACCTTTGTAAGTTTAATTTTTTTTCTAATTCTTGGGATGGGAGCAAATGTCCCCTTCAAAAAATGACCCTGTATTAGACTAAATTTAGAAACAAGTTTGATCGAAATTGGTTGATAAGTAGAGGCTTGAACGGCAAATTACGAAATTCGATATAATTAAAGTACCTCACAAATATGTCCTCAAAACAAACTCAAAAAATAATATGCACTAAAGAATGAACTAGATATCATGTTTCATCAATCTAGGTTCATAAAGTGGGGTGAATTTGGCAAAACATATCAAAAAAAATATAAAATATATTTCAATGATTTGGTTAATACATTTTAATTATATTTTAATTTTTAGTCGAATCTGTCAATTAAGAAATTAGATGCTAAATACTCCTTGTAAACCCCTTATCCCAGTGCCACTCATTCTTGTTGTTGATTGACTCGACTTATGCCACGTCTGAGATTCGGCGTCGAATGCGCTGATGTCAAACGCCTCCGCCATTGTGGACAGCAAGGGACTTGCACTTCGGATTTTCCGCATCGCGGAACTTCGACGTAAAAAGCAAAGCCCACATTTGTCCAGGGCAATTTATAAGTGGAATGCCCTTTGACTTTGGCCACTGGCATGCACATTTTAATTAGTCTCTGTGTCTGGTTTGTCTCTGGACATAGTACGTTGCCAGTGATTATGCATCTCTCTCACCATTTGAGAATTGCAAAAAGCAGTCAAACGGATGGAATTAGATTCTTTATAAACCGGATCAGCTAACTGACTTCTAGCTCGATTCATCAACTGATTCTTGTCGAGACGATTGGTCAGTAAGCAGAAACCCCTGTCTCATCTACATGGCTTCTTGAATTGGCGACTCCTTGTGCTCCTGTCTTTTGTTGCAGTGAAGGGTATGCTAAAGGATTTTCGTGTCTCAATACAAGACAAGTCATCGTTCTTTTTTATATTCTTGTAAACATATTGTTAACGCTGATATCTATTTACATTTAAAATTTAAAATTAAAAAAAAAAATTAGTTTAAATATTTAGACCTATGGTCACTAGGCGGCTGTCTAATAGCTATCTTCTCGAATATATAGGAAGACTCATTTTTCCCTTCGCCATTGGGGCCCTCTTGATTTTTTTTTTTTTTTTTTTGTTCGCTCGCTCGTCTCGATTGCGCAACATATACGAGTACACATGTTCGTTCATTCGTTTTCGTCGTTTTCCTTTGTTTGATTTTGTCAACTTACCCAAATTTTGTCTTGTTTAGCATCGCCAACTTCTTTGTCTTCACAAATCGTTTGGAATAATTATTATTATTGAGTATTTTAATTTATTCAATATACTGGATATACTACCTATTCGTTCGTTTGATTGCAACTTGCAACTTGTTCTTCACAACGATTGAAGTCATCGAACAGCATACCTGTTAACCTTTTCGTATTGGCCGACTTCTTTCGCACCTGGGTCCACCAACTTTCTTAGTGCTTCAATCTCTGGGATGTATTCAACAAATCCAGATAAGGACCTTTTATTATTCGTATCATATTATCTCATTAACTATTCTTAATGAACATAAATCAACCCATTTTCTTGAATTTACATTTGAAAAATATATAATAATCTACAACTTGAAAATAAAACAACGTATAATATATATATAATAATTTTGTTTATATTTGTTACATAGAATCTCGATAAGTTAATATTTAATTTTATTTATATTTAATATTAATAAAATAAGCTATAATTTTTATGTTTAATATTTTATTCTTAAGCTATATGTTATTACTTTTTTCATAAACATTTAAATATTTCTATTTAATCTCAATACATTTTGTTTTATTAAATTAATATTTTATTTTGTGTTAATTGCTCATTATATTTTTTTTGCTCATTTCCTCTTTTAAAATTAGTTGTTTTTCTTTAAATTTAGTTTTCTTTCACCTTCAACTTATATTTATAATAAATTTTGGAAGATTTTTAAGATAAATTCATATTTGCCTTAACACATATGTTATTTCTTTTAATGAAATTATATATCCCACCCTCACTTTTAGACATAAAACTTTTTACAATATTTTTTTAATATACAAATTTACCTTTATTTATCACACATGCACGAGTTGCATATATTGTTTAGTTCTCACATTATCATTTTTCTTATTTAATTTAATAAGTCTTGCAAGATCTTGCTACAAAACTTGTAACTTTGATAAATACAAAAATAATAATATTAATGTTTTCATTTTAATTAAAATCCCATTATTTTAACTTTATAGAATTAAATCTTACATATTAAATTTTTTTTAAACATCATACTCTTAATCTTATAATACATTTTTTTTACTTTATTTTAATGTAATTAAATTCTCATTCTCAGTAATTTTGTTCAAAAGCTTTCAAAACTGGCTTCTTATTTTTATTTTATCATATTTACTTTTTTTTTAGAAAGCATACATAGGTGAAATGTCGTGTATGTATATGAAGTTTTCAGGAAGGCGGAGAATTACTTATTTATAAGTAACTCTTGACAATTCTAACATCTTCACCACCATCCCATACATATAGTGTTCATTTTGTTTTATTGGCGGCAATAGATAAACACACAGAAACATCATTGCAAAATGTTTTTAGAACTCAGAGTGTCAAAATTTGAAGATTGGTTGAAAACCAGAAGTTGATAATTTTTTACGATACCTGCTCCTTTCCGAGGAAAGGTGGAGGGGGAGGGATATTGAAGCTAATAAAATATCGACAACGATGCTGGATGGAGAACCTACCCATGAATTAGAGTCTTATTTTAATTTAATTCTTTTAAATATTCCTCTCATGGCCTTTTTCGAAGTATTCAAAACGAATGTTAAACTGCTATTTTTTTATTTCCTTGAAAAATTGCTCTTTAATAAAAATTCTTTTAATAAAAATAAGATTATTAAAAAAATATCAATAATTAAGAAAATAATTTTTTATTGAATAAAAAATATGTTTTAATTATATATTATAAAAATATTCAAAAAAATTATGAATCAAATAATAATTTTTTTTTTTTGGAAAAAGGATTAGTTTTTTATTTCTCCTTGAAAGAGTATATATTTTAATGATGATTTCTTCTTTCTCATTTTTACTTTCATTATAAGTCTTCGTGAGATAGATTAGATTTGTGACTGTTTATGTTATATTTTTTTTATTTTAATATAATATTAATAAAATTCATGGATAAAAACAAGAAGAAATTGCCTGAAAAATCTCCATCAAAGACAGAACTTCAAAAAAATAAAGAAAAAATTAAAAGTAAAGAAGTAACACAGCCAAAAATGATAAAAGAAGAAAAATCATCTGAAATTATAAAAGAAGACCAAAAGGAGGAAAAGAGAGATCTAACATCTGAACAAATAACAGAAGGAAATCAAATGAAACAACCGATAAAAGAAGTATCTTTGAAACAACTAGAAGAATCAAATAAAGAAGTTGAACTAAAGGATCTTTCCAAAAAAGAAGAAAAACAACATGAACATGATAAATCTCTTAAACAAAAAGAAACTTCCAAAAAAGAACCAAAAAAAGAAGTTGTCGAGAAAGAATATATGCAAAAGGAAAAAGTGGAATCAAAACAAGAACAATCAAAGAAAAAAGTTGAATATCAAATAAATGAAGATCTTGAGAAACTATTACAAAATCCAGACAAACGGCCCTTGGAGTGGAATACAAAGCAGTTGCTTTTCAAACGAAGTAAGTGTAGCTTTCTAAAGATATTATTAAAAAAAAAAGTTCACAGCAAAGTAGTGGGTTAGCTTTCTTAAAGACAGGGCTTAGAGCACCCTCAACCTGCAATCCACTGAGCTTTTAGTTCGAAATCCAGAGACATAAATTTTTTTTTTTTTTAATTTGAAAATTTTTTCTATAAAAAAAATTTCGACCGAAAAAAGTTTTTAAATGGAAAAAATTTTCGGCAAAAATCACTTTCTATTTACGAACTTAATTTGACACTTGGAAAATAACGTATTAAAATTTTTTTCGAAAATCTAAGGAAACTAATCTTATATATATTGAAGGCGAACCCCTCCTTAAATAGTATAACTAATCCCACGAATATTTAATACAAATGAAATATACATAATAATTTTTTCCATTTTTGAATAATAAAATACTTAACTAAAAATAGCAAATGAGATGTTTGTAATTTGATTTTTCAATTTCGTACTTCAAAATTTAACATAGTAATTATCAAACTCTTTTGATGTAGGTATTTTAACAAGTTGCAGCTAGTAGCTTATTTAGTAATCTTGTTATTAATTTTTTTTTTTTTTTGGAGGGAGGAAGACAAAGATATAAGATCTCTAGAGTTGATTTTTCTTTTCTCTCTCTTAAAAAAAGATAAGAATATTGGTTATTGGTCTTCTTTGACATTAAAAATTTTCTACCATGTCTTCTTCCGAGTTATTTCGTTCGACTTTCGTGCTTCCCTCAGGGTGTGAGTTTACATTAATTGATTATGGGTGAAAATATATACAGAGAGACAAGAGAGCCGAGGTAAAAACAACCCTCTTTTATTTGGATCAGGAAGGCCATAATTTTAAGTTTGATCATTTGCATAATAATAATAATAATAATAATAATAATATAAAAATATATATATTACAATCATTTATTGCCTTTTCTTTTTGCTAGAATATCTTTTATATTTTAAATTTTCATTTTCATATTCAAATTTTGATTTTTACTTTATCTTAACTATATAATATAGGGAAAATATTGCAAAAAATATTGATGTTGTGATTTCATAAGAAATACACGTTTGAGGTCTTCGGTGTCTAAAAATGTGTTTCGCAAAATGGTCTGCCCGAGTGTATGTGTGTAAACAAGATTTCCCAAAAACGAAAATAGGCTTGAGGCCGATATTTTATATTTAAGCTAGGTGCGTATGTCCCTTGATCCTTTAGCTTTTGAATAAAATTGACTAAGGAGTATTCCTACTTTACTAATGTACTTTTCTAATTTTTTCGATTTTCTCAAAATTCCCTCAAACGATTTTGATTAAAATTCATACAAACAATTATTAATTAGATGAAATTTGAAAATGTATTAAATGTTATCCCTCCCCCCTCCAAAAAAAAAAAAAAAAAATGTGGCTATTTTACCCTTTTATTTTTTTTTTTTTAGGATTTCTGTCATTTTCTCTTAAACTACTCTAACAATATTGATTAAACTGGCTGTATATATAATAAATTAGAAAATCTTTAAGATGTATTTAGCATTATTCACTTCAAAATAGTCTGGGACCCTCAATTTATGATTTTAATAATCCCATAGAAAAGATAGGACAACGCGTTGTCATTGTAATAAAATTTTGTTGGAATATTTTTACAGATATTCTTTGGATTGTACTCATACATTTATATATTTTGAGACCTACTTTACGAATCTATTTTTTTTTAGTATTTTGAATTTTTTTTAATATAATTTATATTTTAAATAAATTTATAAGTTAAAAGAATGTTTAGCAACCTGCTTTATTTTTATTTGCCCATTTTTATTATTTACTAATCGAGTGTCAACTTTTATTTTGCTATAGCAATTTAATTAAAACATATTTTTTCTCCCTAACCTATATAATATATGTATATTGATAAGAGTAGGGGCGAAGCTAAGATAAGGAGGTGAAAAGTCAAAAATTCCAAAAAAGTTTTGACGTTACTTTTAAAAAATAGTCCTAATTTTACCATCTTAGGGTTTATTCGACGAAAACATCTATTTTATTCGTTGCTGACAAAAATTTCAACTAAATTTTGCAAAAAGTAAAATCCTTTAATTTTTTTTTTTTTTTTGAGAAAAATTTAGCAATTTAAAACTTCATTTTACCAAATTAAGGCAACTTAGTTTACCATAAACTTCTGAGTAAGAGATTTATATTCCCTTTAATATAACTTCAGTATTGGACTCTCTAGCGGAGGACTAGGGCGAACGACTACAGCGATGTGTCTTTGATGGTCAGTATCCGCAACAGGAGTAACAAATGTAATGTTCTTGTGAAAATCTGGTAACATAAGAGGTTACCATTGCCACAGCTTTGCCTATAGCGCGGACTGATTGAACGGGGGACTGTCATCCCCCCCCTCACAATATTTAATACCGAAGTATTGTTAAATAGAATATAAATATATATTAATTTAAAAAAAAAATTGTATAAGGGCTGCATATAATGTTTTACTTATGGTAGCAACATCTCTCGCTCGAAACAAATCAATTTGGAATAGATTATTTGCAACTAATAATTATTATGTTGTGTTGTGATTTTCAGGTCAAGTAAGATTCATCAACAAAGAGATGATTCGGACCTTGATGCAAGATGATATATCAGAAACCGATGGCCTGTATGTACATGTAACTCGTGTAGAAATATCCTCTTTGGTACCACCAGGAGAGAACTACACCACCCTCCTGTGCCAGGTGACGGTCTTCTACGTTCTTTCTGAAAATGATACTGTTGAAGTGCAGGTGTCTGGGCTTAATAAAAAACTGTATACCCGGAAACAGGAGCTTGTTGCTAAAGTGGTACCCCAGTCTGGATTACATAAATTGGAGAAATCTAAAAGACCCGTATCGCCAGATACTTGGCATACAAGACCTTCTCCTTTGGAGCTCCTTGAAGTTCTGCAGAGAGAGAAAATGTTCTACGAGGAATTCTGGCCTCTTGCTGCCAAGAAGCTCAACATCATACACTCTTATCACCACGAGGATTATGTTGTACCCAAGTAAATAACACTTTTTTTAATACCAATTAAATAAAATTAATAGATAATAAACAATAAATTTAATCTTCATGATGAACGTGCTATTATGACTCTATATATATTCAACAATGAATGGCACTATTTTAGAAAATAAAAGAAAATTGTTAAGAAAATGCCATGCTTGGTTTTTATTTACATACAGTTTTCAGGGAAGTATCCAAGAGGGACGCATGGCATCAAACCCCCTCCCCCCTCTCGCATCAAATGTATTCCATTTACAGGAGGTTTTCTGCGAAAAATTAGAATGCCCTTCTTCCCCCGCATTCGAATTTGTCGGATATTAGTTTAGGTTCATTGGAAAAAATTTTCCTTGGTCTATGTTTGAGAGTTTTATACATTTTACTGCTCCGAGGCAATTAATTTATTTTACTAAAATTATTTTGAAATTTACCAGGTAATTAATATAAATTTCCTAGATGTGATTTAACACCATGTGCCAAAGATATTAGTATTTTTGAATATTTTAATTATTTAATATTTTTTAAAACCATTTTTTATTTTGATGCATACGTAGATGTATATGAACAATGTTATTCTCAAATTTTATCTTATTTATCAAACGAAAAGTCAATTTAATCAAAATAATTAGAGTGGTTTATGAGAAAATCAAAATAAATAAATAAATAAAGCACATTTTTGCAACTATTAGTTGCAGTGAATTTTCGATTTTTTTTTCTTTGAAGAAAAAAGAAAAAAGTAGATCAGTAAAGTACTAGTATCGATTAATTTTTTAGACCTCAAAACATTTATTTCTGATAAAATCTAGACTTCGATTTTTTTGGCGATCGCAATCATATCCCTATAATATTATATATACTTCATATTAAAATAAGAAAGTAAAAATTGAATTTTATATTATTGACTCCCTTAGCCTTTACCCGTGTTTTGGTGACTGCATTGTAAATAAGACTAGAAGAATTTAAAATTGTGTTGCTTGTTCTTGATCAGCGTTTTTACTTCACTTTCACACTATAATTATAATCATGAAAACTATTACAGTCTATATTATACGAAGTAGGTAATCCTTAAACCTTTTATTACTAATTTTATTTTATTACTTTTTATTTTATTTTTTGCAAAAAAGAAAAACTATAACATCCAAAGAATAAAAATATAGAATCTGAAGAAATAAACTCTTTGAAAAATATGATACATTTATAAAAAAAAAGTAGATTGAATGGTATAATTTTAAAATGAATTTAATTGAACTTGATTCTTTTTTTCTTTTTAATTTATTTTCGGCCTTTAGCTTTAGTCATTTAGCCAAGCTTCCATTATTTGGAATAAATAAATATTTATCAAAACTATAATATATAAGATACACATTTACCAACATTAGAACTTGTTTCTGTTTGTAAAGTAAATTTCCTAACTTAAAAATAAAGTTTGTCACTAATTATAATAGTATGACCTAATAGTAAAACCTGAACAGTAAACGCAGTTAATAATAATAAAGTATATTTCTTAACTTAATAATAAAGTGCTTCCCCATGTTTAGTCGTCCTTACTAAGTGGTCTACCATAAGCTTGTTTCTCAATTTTCACGATATCTGAGTCGCTCATTGTGCCAAAAATAAATTTTCTTATCTCTCCACCAAAATTGGTTAAACCATTCCTGATTCTAATTCTCATTTTCTTTAAATGAGGTGTAGTACTCATTTCTAAATCATTTTCTCCTAACACCTGTTTCAGTGAAATTCAATTTTTATTAATTGAATCAGAAAGCGCTTTAGCTGTTACGAGGTATTCCCCGCATACATCATTCGAAATTAACACATGCAGTGTACCATTGTAATAGGTTTTTAACTCTAATAATTTGTTACATTTTTATAAACTAATACTAATATATATTAATAAACTAGATACATGTTAACTATTTTGTTATAGAAAGAAAAAACGGGGGGGGGGGGGGGGGGAAAATTATTGTTCATTTATAAACAATTTTTATATACACACATGTCTTTAAATAATTCTCCTCTCATATCTCATAAAACAGGCCATTCAGCAAAAAGTCGTTTATCATTTTATATTTCTATCTTGAAAATATTCTTAACACATCAATCATTAAATCCCGAGGCAGACACATAGATGGCGCCTCTAATGAAAAATCCATATGATTTTTAGAAAGTGCCAACCTTCAAACGATATGTGTCAAAATTTCATGATAATCCGACCATTAGTCCATTTACAAGTTAAAATGGTTTTAGTAACACTACTTTTGTTATTTTTAAATCAATGTAAAAAAAAAGAAATTTCATGTGTTGATTAAACACTGTTTTTTGAAAAAGCTGTAAAAACACCGATGATACTGAACCCTCTGGTCGCCCGAATTCGGCAGTTATTCCAGAAAACATAAAAAAAGTGCACAAAATCGTTTTTGAAGACCGTAAAGAAAAGAATATTTTCTTGACCGACTACATCTAATATTTCTAAGTCTAGCGGTGGGAGTTTTAAGTTTTATCTTAATTTCTTTTTCGTATATTTAAAATAGAAACATGACAAATATATACACCCCACGTATAAAATTCTTGATATCTTTGATATCTTCCATAATTATTATTTTAATTAAGGTGTGATATTATTCCAAATAAATCCACTCGTGCAAAACCGTTTCTTGATTTTGTGTACATTCATTTTGTTGACCACTATATCTATTCCTGGCCCAATAACATTCGTCTCTGTCCTGCTTTATGACAAAATGAGCAAAATTTCTACTCTTATAAAAAGGCTGTCCATTGAATTTTTATTATTTATTTAAATGTGAATACTCTTAAATTTCAAAAAGTTTTCTCTCTCTAAGCTTCTCTAATACATTCTCCATGATATGTTTCTGGGTCATCCGAAAAATTAAAAATGTCACCATCAGATAATGTAGCTGAAATATTTCTTTTGCTCATAAGAAAACCAAGGCGGACCTCTTCCTCATCATTCAATTGGATGGAGTTCCGTTCAACAGTTGAAGATAATGGAGAGGCGTTTTTTGGCTTTTAGGATGGTTAGGATTTTTTAAATATAGACAAGTTTATGTCTTATTAATTTTATTTTGGTGATCGTAAAAATTTACAAAATGACAACCGGCCGGGATGGTCAAGAAAGAATTCTCCCTGACAACCGGCCTTGATTATAGCAAGAGAGAGTACCCCTCTGGAAGAGTAATATAATATTTTCAAACCTTAGATCAGCCAAATTCACATGTCCTCAGGAGAATTTAATATACTCAAGTCACAGAGAGACTTAAATATTTTAGGTTTGCAGTTTCTTTGATAACAACTACATTCATAAGAAAAATTTTAACTTTGTTTCTCGAGTTTCTTTTTATTAAAAATAGATTTTGATCTCTTAAATTTCCAAAATTTGTCTCTCTCTCTAGTTATAGCGTCACATTAATTGAATAGTCACTTGAAGTGAAAGGGGGGAAGGGAAGAATTACGGGAGGGACAGAAAATAAATCAAAATTTTGTTACTTTTATCCAAAATCTGTTATATAGAGGACCGTTATATCGAGGTAATAATGCATTTAAAAATTAAAATTGTTTGTCCTGGCTTTCATATTTGAAAATTCACATATATTATCTTATATTCATTTTTGCAGATTCTTTATGCTTACTGGGTAATAAAGCAAGTTAATGTAATTTACGAGATATGTGAAAAGAGACCAAGTCAACCAATAAGGTAGCCTCTATCGAAATAAAACTCCCAAAATATAAGACGTTTTGGCTTTAATTAGATAATGCCATCATCAGTCACTAGAGAGTATATGCAGATTCAAAGTATAAGATAATGAAATAATGAAATCGCAGATACATCAATATACAACTCTATCTGCGATTTCAGTGTTTTATACATTGAATCAGCGTATACTCTCTAGTGACTGATGATGGCATTATCTAATTAAAGCCGAAACGTCTCATATTTTGGGAGTTTTATTTCGATAGAGGCTATCCTATTGGCTGACTTCCTCTCTTTTCTCATATCCCTATGCGCACAGCCATCTTTCTTATCGTGAAGATTTAATGTAATTTACTTTGGCTCATTATAATTTTTAATTAATTTCAACTTACCGAATGACCTGTGGTGCCACTTTTTAAAACAGGAGCAAACATACGGACAAATATAGTAAATAAATTATTTCCAAAATATTATTTAAAACTTTTTATCTTTCTCTAAAATAATTAAAAATCTTATTTTAGCAAGTATATCTGTTACACCATATTTTTTGAAAGGGCCCCCATAAGTAGCCGTTTTTTAATTAATCTCTTAGTAGAACAATATAGAACCAATTAAATCCATAACGTTAAGTTTTATAAAATCAAAAAAAATCTAAAAATGTACATCAGTATGTACTAGTACACTTTGGCACAATTTTTCCAAAAGCTTCGAGGTGCCTAGATTAAATATAAAATTTCAGTCTAGTGCGTTTTTTCACTTTTGAGAAATACTTTTCACGCACTTACACATATACATACACACACACACACAGACCATTTTGCAAGAATTTTTATATATAAGTTAGGTACCCAACTTAAGTATAAAATTTTAGCCTCTCACGTTTTTTAGTTTTTGAGAAATCTTGTTTATACACAGAAACACACAAACAGACCATTTATCAAGACACATTTTTTTTTTAAACTCGGAGACCTTTATTTCCGTTGAAATCTCGACATCAATTTTTTTACGATCACAATACTTTCTCACTATATCTTTCATATAGAGATAAGAGAAAGTAATAAATCCAATAATAAATATAACCAATTTACAAAATTAAATATTTATATGAATTAATTTTTACTTATTCATTTTTGGAATTTAAGTATCCGATAAAAAAGATAGGAAGATCCATGCCATGATAACAAAATATAAGTATTTTTAATTCATAAGTTTAAATTTAATTGCCAATTTAATTATTTTAATTTCATTTTGTTTATAATTTTAATAAATGATTAATACAAACAAACGAAAAATCTCTAAAATTAAAAGCTAAATAAAATTAGATAACTAAATAAAAATAATTAAGTTAAATATGAAAGACCGTAGCAGCTAGAATTATTTCTTTTATTTAAAAACTCAGAGCGACGTTTTCATAAGCTATGCAACCATCTTCAAGGCCAGGGATTTTGTTAAAAGAAATTTCCTCTGATGTTATTAATTGGCATTATCCAATCCTACTTTATATGCCTATTATATGTGTGAACCAGGCCCTAGTTAAAGTCAGTTTTAGCCGCACATCACAAAATTTTCTCTTACCTAAGATAAGAAAAATTGTGCGATGTGCTGTCACATTTTTTTTTTAATTGGATTATGATAAGTACATAATATCATATTATGTAGTTTTTGTACATAATATCATATTATGTAGTTTTTGTACATAATATCATATTATGTAGTTTTTGTACATAGTATCATATTATGTAGTTTTTGTACATAATATCATATTATGTAGTTTTTTTTTTGAGGTTACTTCTCCAAAGCCAGGGCCATCTCCCCATTCTTGGGCCCTACCGTATGCAGTCATTATGCCCATGCCTGTAATTTTGCTTAAAATTCAGATGTTAGTTTTACAAATAAAAAATAAATAAATTTATTGTAATTTGATGAAGAAGATAGACTAAAGGAGACATGTTGTTTGTTGTCAGATATCTCAAAACACGACGAACTTACTGTCTCTTCATGGAAGATATGATCTACGATTTGTATTTGCCAGTTGATCGCACTATCGATCTTGATTTTGACCACTGCCAGGTGGCTTTAAAAGCCTTAGCTAGAATCCATGCAGTCTCAATCGCACTTCAAGTGGAAGGAAGTTCCCTTAATACGGAAAAGTTTCATTCCCAGGTTCTTCTCCATTTGAACAAAAATTACATCTACTATTTCATCTATAAAAACGGAATTCGCTCAATTATACTACATATGGCCAAAATGAATAGGTAAGATTAATAACTAATTTTTATGACCTCATCCCATGGCTGAGCGTTTAGAAGTATTGACATTGTCTATATTGATAATCTTATAAGCCAAAGGTTCGGATCCCAGGCAGTCTAATAAAATTGATTTAAATCAATTAGATACTAATTTGTATAAATAAATATGCCTGGATATTGTACCATAAATAAATACAATTACATTAAATAGTTGATTTGTGAGTATATTTTTGACGGTGAATCAAGTGTTTTAATGGCCCCGGGAGACGAACCCAGCAAGGAGATCGACCTTTTGCTGGCTCTAACAGCCTACTATGAGCAGCACCCTTTCTGGATTTGGAGTCCTCAAAAACATCTGAGGCTTGTAAACAATTTATTTATTTTAATAGTTTTTGAAGCATATAGATTTGAATCAGATAACAACATTCAATAGGGATTCGATCGGACTCGATTAGTCACAGTTTATTTATTAGTTATTTTGCTAGTATATTTTTTTTGCTAGTGTGATTCAATGTCCGGTGGTTTGGTTCAAAGGAATGTCGCGATTTGCCTGGTTTGGGCGTAATTTGTTGATTTTGCTGTCGATGGGAAGGTATTTTTCGGTGTCATTTCAGAACACTTAGGGTTTTTTTTAAAAATAGACGAAATAATGTGTTGATGATTTTTATTTACATGATCATAAAATTTACAAAATGAATATTACGACAGGCCGGTACTATGTCGAGAAAGAAAATATTCCTGAGACAGTGGGGGAAGTGGTTTTATAATATTTTTAAACCTTAGGTCAGCCCAGGAGAATTGAATATACTAGTGCTACACTTTTTCTCTCCAAATGACTTAGGTTTGCAATTTCTGTGAGAACAACTACACGCTTAAGTCTATTGGTAAATTTTATCTTTGTACTCGAGTTTCTTTTTACCAAAAATAGATTAAGCTCTCTTACATTTCCAAAATTTGGTTTTTTTTTTCTTCATAAATTACTTTCTATTTTACAATAAAATGGATATTATAATACAATGACAAAAATAGAAGAAAGATTGGACCTTTTAAAATCACAAAATAAATCATTTCATTTTTTAGATAATATTTCTCCTTAAAAATGGAGATCAAAGACAAAAATAAAATAATATATAAATTTAGAAGAAAAATTGAAAAATAGAATAAGCATACTTATGATATGTGGATAATTATATCTATGTTATATGATCAAGTAGAAATTTTAATAACATATTTGAACTTAATTATGAGTGCAGTGAATGTTTTAGAGTATATTTTTTTAAATTATTTGTTTAATATGCTTCCAAATGCTATGATCGTACTTAGAATATATTTAACTTTGCTAGTTAATGTTGTATTTTTTAAAATCTTATTCTAATGTGGAATTGGGGCACCAGAAATGAGTTCGCACCCCAGCGATTAATATCAACCGCGCGACACTCAGATGCGTAGATAGGGATTTCAGTTAGTTTTCGCGCCCACTTTAGGTTAGCCAAATTCGTATATTCCTAATAGAGTTTAATAAATTAGTCCTACACGTGTAGTCTCCAAACGAGGTTTGCATTTTCTGTGGGGTCAACTATACGCATAAGCCTAGCGAGCAATTTTGGCTTTGTTATTTCCTTTTCTTTTTCTAGAAGTCTTACGTTTCCGAAATTTGGTTTTCTCTCTCTTCATAGTCCTAGCGCCATAAAATTACTTTCTTCTGTGAATGAGAATTCGTTCCGAACACTCTGTAGGTTTAATATAAAACCATAGTTTTCACTCTAATTTATTCTCTAAGTGAAATTTCTCTACGTGAAATTTGAATCCGATTTCAAAAATACTTCTATATATAAAGTTTTAAGAATTGGTTGATTTTTAATTTTTATTATTTTTTTTTTTTTTGTAAAAATTATAAAATAAGATTATTGCACAAATTATAAGATGTGTACAGAGGTGTAATGGTGTATCAATTAATTCATATGAACGAATAAATGTTCATGTTTCGTTATTCGGTGAGGACACAGAAAACCATAGTTGTAGTAGGAGAAAAGCATAGTTGTAGTAGAGACGGTAGCATCATACTACCTTCACTCTTTTTTTTTTTCTTTTTTTTGTGTCCCACTGTGGGCCTGTAACACATGGCAATATTGAGTCCTTTCATATAGCACAGATCAGAAATCACAGATTTTCACACTTCTCACTAACACTGATTCAGTTTTTTTCTTTCACTTTCACACCATAATTATATTCATGAGAGAATATATTGCTATTACAGTTTATTTTATTTTATTTTATTTTTTTTTAATCCTTAAACCTTTTATTATTAATTATTCTTTCATAGTCTTTTTATTATTTTTGCAAAAAGGAAAATCTATAACATCTAAATAAAGAACGAAGAAAAAATATATATAATCTGGAGAAATAAATTCTTTGAAAAATATGATAATTTATAAAAAGAAGTATATTGAATTCTATAATTTTATAATGGGTTTCATCGAACTTGATTCTCTTTCCCTTCTTAATTTATTTTGCCCCTTGACTTTAATTATTTGACCAAGCTTCCATTATTTGTTTACATATATTTTATATTTAACGAAATTTCTCAAATTAAAAATTATTAAATCATATAAAAACTATTAGCGATTCTATCTTTCAACAGTTGGCAGAAACTGTCGACTGTCCGTTTGACAGCGAAAAGAAGTATAATTGAAAAGAGGGAAGTTTAAACTTAAACAGCCATATAGGTCATATGGTAGCAAAGGGTTCGTAATACAAATTTAACTATAAGATAATTTTCATAAAAGTAGTGAAATTTAATAGACAATTTAATAATAACTATATAATATTTTTTTAAATAATATGGTGATTAGGATAAAAAGAAGGGATAATTTAAATGTTAATATTTATAAGGAATTTTAAAAATACGAATCTTTCTATTTTCTTTCATTAATTTTTCATTAGGAATATTTCACCTTCATTGGACTTGATATATAGGAAATATGGTAGAATTTCACAGAAAGATATTTACTTGTATTGGAGTCTTCTTTGTCATCAAAAATTTCCTACGCTGTATTTCTTCTTCAGGGTTTTTCCTTTCAATATTCGAGCTTCCCTCAGAGTTTGATTTCCCTTCTCAAATTTAAAAAAAAATACTTTCTCAATTTTACCGAGATCAGTAGTAGGCACCCCAAAATCCCTAACAAGGATATATGGATATAAGGGATATAAGGTATTGGAGATTCTCTGACATTTCTGATCATATAAATTTATGTTCCCTTATGTTCACTTGTAGATTCGTTAAATTCCTCTTATAAGTGCACAAGTTCCTCCAGTTCAATATTATTATAATATATTGTTGATGTTGTGACGACATAAATTATTTCTGGCTTCTCTACACCTGCTAATGAACTTAGTAGCAATGTTGGCTGATTTATCAGCAAATTTTAGGGCAAACTAATTCAATAAATACATTTCCTAATCAAACTTCAAAATCGCAATTTAATATACCTTTTATTTGTTCGTTAATCTCTAGCAACAAGGACAAGACTAAAAATGATTTTCGTTTTTTCCTATATTTTCTTTAAGTAAGGTGTAATATTCACTTCTAAATCATTTTCTCCTAACAAATGTTTCAGTAAAATTATATTTTAAAAAAATCTATTTTTATAATTTTATGTCATAAAAAACCTTATAGGGTATCTTAAAAATTTTTATAACAAAATAATTTATCTATTAATTAATTAAGGTAAAATTACAATATTTTTTTGATTCCGAGAAAATTAGTCGACTTGAGTAAAATATGTGTACAAAGAGCTTCATAAACTTCAAGAGGTTTTAGTGGTTTATTTTTGGAAAATTGACCCTTGTGATACATCATTCGAAGGAGAATTTTCTATTTTGCTTTGGAGGTGATTTCTCAGAAGCTGCGACCATTGGGGCGTAAGAAAGAAGAAAAAATCTCTATAGTGAGTCTTATAATTTTTAAGAGTGAATTTTAATTCAGTTCGCAATATAACAAGTCATAGGATTGCCCAAGTTGAAAATAAAGATAAAACATTTGAAAAAAAAATAAACCAAAGAATAGAGAATAGATGTAATAAAATATATTATAATTGAATAATAAAAAGAAAAATTAAATTAAAAATCACCTGAAAAATGGCAGATAAAAAAATCACCAAACGAGAAAGTCGCTAAACAGAAGAAAGAGGTGCAAAGCCCTTTTCAATCAAGTGGACGGGTGCAAAGAACACCACCTGAGCAAGATCAAGAGGGGGAAGGCTGATTCGCAGGATAATAATTTAAATATTACAATTATGTTCCAGCAAATTTTATCAATAATGGATGAAATTGACTCAAAGGTAGGAACAGAATTATAGAAACTAAGAGAGGAGTTAGCAGAAGAAATTATAGAGAGCGATAGAGAGATAGATAAAAAGAAAGAAGTGGAGAGAGGATATGGAAGAAATGAAGAAGGAATTAAATCTTTATAAATATAGATTACATATGCTGGAGAAGAATGAAAAGATAAGTAATTTTATTATTCAAGGAGTGAATGAAAATAGAGAAGAGGATGATACCCAGCCTAAATTCAAGAATATATGCAAAGAAAATTGGAAATGAAAGATTTTAAAGCAAAATAAGTACAAAAATTAAGAGAAAAAAGAAGGGATAATGCTAGACAAAATTTTGATGGAGAGTCAAGAAATGAAAAATGGAATATTCAGAGTTAAAAATAAATTAAATCATTTGGGAAATGAGAAAATTTTCATTGATAATGATTTGACAAACGAAGAAAGGGACTGACTCCTTTGTTTGATAGATGACCATTTTATTTCTTCACGTTTCCATTCTCCAGATGTAATTTGGGGTGTTTCTTGCGAGTTCCAGTATTAACTATTAGTATTCACCTTGAAATCTTTCAACCTCTTCCCTCTCCTGCCATCCCCATATTTCCACAACCTACATTATAATGGACTCAATCAAGGATTCGAATAAATAGGTCCTCCTTCTAAAATCCGCAATTTTGCTTCTCTTCAATAAGCTCCAAGTCGAATAGATGACTTTTTTTGCCTTTCTTATTTGTTCATTGATATGCTCCCTGTGGATGTTTCTTTCATTAAATATATATCCGAAATATTTGTATTTATCTACATGTTCAACTCTCTTGTCTTTCAATTTCCATACTTTTTCTTTATCTCCTCTTCCTTTCTTTCTAAATCTCATTTCTTTAGATTATTCTATAATAATTTCCAAATCAATTTTCTCTACATATTTCTCTAATTCCCGCATCATTTCATGGAGCCCGTCCCTATCGTCCGCCACGATAGCTATGTCGTCGGCAAATTTTAGACAAAAATATTTTCACTACCCATTACTGACCCCCAAATATTCTTCTTTTGCCATTCATTTTCTAGATCATTTAAATATACATTAAACATTATTGGACTAAGGGGGACATCCCTGTCTCACATCTCGAGTAGTCCAAAATGTTTCGCCTTCAAACTGGTCGTTAATTATTAGGTTCTTCGTTTTACTATATACGTATATTTCCTATTAATTTAACCATTCTTCCATTAATTTCTATCTTGCGTAATTTTTCAAATAATTTTGTCTGTTTACTTTGTCAAACGGGGCCTTCAGGTCTAAAAACAACAAATATAACCTTCCCTTTTTGATTCTCAGTTTGTTTTCTATTAGACTGTTAATATGAATAAATTATCTCTTGTTCCTCGTCTTTCTCTGAAGTTGCTTTGACTTTCTTTTATCAGCTTTTAGCCTTCCAGCCATCTTTTTATTCTATTGGTTAAAATTGTTCCCATTATTTTATAAGACCCATTTAATTAGGAAATTCCTTGGAAGTTTTTTGCTTCCTTCTTATCAGCTGACGTATAAATTGGGAATATAAGTGCCTCACTCCATGATTCCGGGATTGCACCTCTTTTCCAACAACGATTCAATATGTCCAATAATTCGACTCATATGGCATTATTTTATAAAATTCGTTTAAAATTCCATCTGGCCTTGAAGATTTATTCTTTTTTATTTTTCATAAGGTTTTATCTAGCTCCTCCATTGTTATATCCATGTTCAATGCCATTTCTTCTGAACTTTCGCCTGGATTAACCAAATTTATTCTCTCCTTTTTTTCCAATTGCTCAAAACTTGTATTTTCTTCCGTCATCTCTAACAAGTTCATAAGGTGAATATTTAACTTTTCCTCTTCACATTATATTATATTTGTTTTTCTATTTCAAAAATACTTTATTGCCTTCTGAAATCTGCCCTATATTTGCTTTACTTGATATTTTCGTAGAGTCTATTTAACTTCCGACTTTGGTAAATTTATTTCCTCCTTTCTTTTATTTTCTTCCTCTATTCTAGAAAATTGTTTCTATCTTCTTCTTTTTTCCTTTTTCGAATCTTCTTAGAGCTTTTAACATATTTTATCTTATTTCTTCATACTTCATGTCTTTGCCTTCATTTTTTCCAATCTCTTCACAACTGTAGCTGCCTTAGAACCTATATATGTATAATTGCCCTCTCTAACCTTTTCTGTCCGACAATTCCATATCATTAACCCATTGTTCCTACACATATCTAATAATTTTTTCCCTTCGCTATTGATGATTTTGTTCTGTGATATTTTCAAGGGTTTCTTGTCTTCTTCCTCATATCCTCATATAGATTTTAATTTTCTATTGCAACCCTTGCATTGAAATCTTCTATTATTAATATTTCATTACCTTCGAGAGCACCTGCATATAATATTTCGTCTATTACTTTTCTAATTTTATATATACCTTCTTTATTATATACCATCAGTAGCGTGAACTTCTTATTTTTATTCTGAAGATACACTTTAAGCCCTCCTCTCCATTGGTCCGCTCATGGTTTCCAATAAAATAATTGTCGTAATTTCTAAAAGACGCCCAAAATTCATTCGTTTTATTTAGTGTCCCAGCTATATTCCACCCTAATATTTTTATTTTTCTATTCATTATATATTTAGTTGCGACTTGTATCTTATTCTCTTAACTTAATCATTTCTTGCCACCCTAGGTTTTGGATTATTCGAGATTTTTTATAATCTTCTTTCTTCAGACCCGCTATCAATTTGTAGGTTCTCCCATCTATTATTATTTTATTTCCATACATTTTTGCGTTCTTATTATTATTTCTTAATTTATATACCAATTAATATCTTCTCTTTCTATAGTCCCTTTATTTTTATTTTCAGCTTGATCAATCCCATTTTTATTGCGATCTGATTTAATATTCACTTTTAAAAATGGATAAGATTCACTTTAGATATTTTTTCATCTCTCTTCCGCCCCAATCGTCGCAGTTTCTTAGAAATCACCTCCAAAGCAGAATAGAAAATTCTCCATCGAATGATGTATAACAAGTGTAAATTTTCCAAAAATAATCCACCAAAAACTCCTGAAGTTTAGAGAGTTCTTTATACACACTTTTACTCAAGTTCAGTAACTTTCTCGGTATATATTTAATTAAATATTTAACTTTAATAATTACTTACTCTTACTATATATATAATATACCATAGAGCCGCCTCTAACATTCGCTTGGCCCAGTGCAAAACTAAAATAAAAGGCCCTTAAAAATAAATAGAAATGAAAAGAATCAAAATTGTAACACTTTCGAAATAATTTCTGAAGGCGTTCTTGGAAGTTGGAATCCACTTTTTCTAACATCGCTCTGTCAATTTGGTTTTACCTTGAGTTCGGATCCCTATATTGAGAAGATAAACTTCTTTTTACCCGAATTACGACGAAAATTCTCATCCGACGTGTGTGGTTTCAACAGGATGGGGCGACTGCTCATACAGCTAGAGCATCAATAGAGGTTATTCGCCCTTTCTTCTCTGGTCGCCTCAGTTTGGTGATATTCATTGACCTCCTCGGTCCCCTGAATTACCCATGTACGATTATTTCTTGTGGGGCCACCTCAAGAATGTGTACGAGCATAAGCCCCCCATAGAAGGAATTGAAGGAAGATATTGTCTTAGAAGTCGCCCAAATCGACGGACTGATGTTGGAAAGACTGGATGCCAGCTTCCAAGAACGCCTTCAGAAATGCATCAGTGACAACGTACAGCGAGAAATATTTCCCATAACTGTTTTTTTCAAATGCTATTTTAATATGAACTCAAATCTGTCAATAAATTTCTTTTTAAGAAAAAATTAACAATTTTCTGATTTTTTAAATAATGTCAGTCCTTTCTGCCCCACCCTATATTTCTATTTCAAATACTTTTCGAATTCGATAACAAAATACACAATATACTTCTTTTTTTTTTTTTTTTTTTTTTTTTTTAATTTATTTTTAATTTTCCTCCTTTTTTTACGGAGAATAAAAAAAAATTTTTAAAAAAATAAATTTTTACTAAATTATTTATAATATATTTACTGAAATAATAAAATAATCTTTCTTAACAAGAAAATCAACAACTGGATAAAAAGTGTTTTAATCCCTTTGTCACCAAAATTTCGTCCAAGTAAGTTATTTCATCTAAGTGCTATATATTACCTTGTCCTGTCTAAAGAATTTAGAAAATTATTTATTTTAAAATAAAATTTATCTCTCTCTCTCTCATTGGACGTACTTCACTTGTGCTCCTAGTTTTATCTTTGTTTCGGTAGTATTATTTGGGCCTTTTTCACCTGATCGTTCAACTAGTTACGGATAACACCTGCGATCTACAGTTGCTATCTTGTGTATGGTGAGCACTACCTTTTCGGAAAATTTTCTTATCAAATAAAATTTATTTTTATAAACTTATATAAAGAGGGTTATTTGTTTTTACATTTTCAACATCTATAATTATAAGGCCGGAGTTAGTTCACACCTCGCTGGCTAAATCACTTTTACAAATGGTGAGTACTAATGACATATCCATTCGACTCTCTGCCCCTATTATTCTGCCTGTATTGGTCCACATCTTTGAAAGATCTCTCCAAGAAGGTTATTATCTCGGAACATGGAAGATTTAAAAAAAGCCCGTACCTAATCCAAACGAATTTGCCCACTATAGACCGTTTTCCCTTTGTGTATTTTATCCAAAGTCTTGAAAAGAATTGCCCAGCATCACTTAAATAAGTTACCTGGAACAGCGATGTTAGATTCACTACAATCCGGTTACAGACAGTAAAATATCACTCAGTCCGCTTTCCTCGGTGAATGACAATATAAAACTAGCAATCGGAGGCAGATCACAATTTTAGTTTGACCTCAGAAAACTATTTGACTCTTTTGATCATAACCTTATGGTGGGTTGTCTTAAGAGAGTGGGCATATCCGGATCGGTATTGAAATGGCAGGAGCCAGGGGATAGGTGATGAAGAGGATAGACTGTCTGGTCTGTTGCCAGTCACTTCGGGAGTACCTCAGGGCTTTGTTTTGGGGCCAATTAGTTGACTGATGATGGCATTATTTAATTAAAGCCGAAACGTTTCACATTTCGATTGAGGCTATCCTACTAACTTCCTCTCCTTTCACAAATTTCTGTTACACAATCTATTCTAGCGCTATCACACTCAGCTTGACATAAATTCAAATTTTATTCAATCAATTTACATATGTTTATATTATTATATTTAATTAAATAATTATATATCCACATTTAATTTAATTTAATTAATATTGAGAATTGATTTTTATATACAAAAATTAATTATTATATATTTTGTTCATTTTATGCCTTCAATTAAACAGATTATGGAAAATATTATTAATTATTATTATTATTATTTAATGTTTAGACAGATTATATTCATATAATATAGAAGTTTCATATGTTGATTCTCTCACCTTTTGAAGAATAGAGGTACAATAGTGAATTGCTGAAAAAAATTCAATTTTCATTCAAAGTTTTATTTCGATGGTTTAAAATGATTGTGTACTAATACAGTGTTCAGCCCTGCCCCTGTAAATCATTGAAATAAAATATATACTCAGAAAAACTGAATTTAATTGATAAATTGTAAAAATCACTCTAAATATAGATTGAACAACTATGTATAATATGTTGATAAATTTATGTATTTATTTCTAAAGTTGACAACAATAATTGATCCTTGGTTTGTTGTGGTGTTGTTGATTTTCAAACTACATATTACATGTCTGATGCTAAGACGGCTAAATAAGTTTTCACCACTGCTTGTTCCTGGGCGCCATTAAATCTTCCAGAGGAGTCTAGAGTTACCCCTAAATAAACTGTTTTTGCTTCGAAGAGTCTTTGGTTAGGTTTATTTTAAATTGGTGTTGTGTACTGTTCCGTCCGAAAATATCAAGCATTCTCCACAGCTCGATAGGGGTTTCGGTCAAATGATGCAAATAAAAGCATAAAGACCGAATCTGCCTACTCAGCTTATCTCCTCGTTTTTTAATTCTTAATGCGGGTATAAATAAAGAAAATATTAGAGGCTCTTCCTAGAGTAGACCCTTGATTTTTTAAAATCTTTTTTTGATGTTATATTTCTTTCATTTATCACCATCTTAGCCTTCACGGAAATTTGCCTAATTAAATTGGCCCATATATTTTTTCCCTTCATTATTATTTTGATTAACTTTTATTTTTTCAGTTACAAACCCATTTTAGGCATTTTGGAACAGCTGGCGATAACAGCATTATCTGAAATTATTAAATATCGGACAGAATCTTTCGGAAGACTCAAAGTTTTGTTACATGGTGATTTCTGGTCTGGAAATATCCTATTTAAATATGGCGATCGAGAGACTCAAGGTGACGATAGGAAATACCCAATTTCTGCTCGTCTAATCGACTTCCAGTGGTGTCAATGGGGATCACCTGCGATCGACATCCTTCAGCTCCTCTTCATATCAGGTCATTATGACATGGTGAAGTTGACTCAACGTGAACAACTGATTAACATATACCATAGTGAGGTGATTAACATATTAAAAAATAAACTAAATATAAGTCCCATTCACTTCCGAAGGGATCTTCTTGATCAGGATGTAAAAGAGGCTATGAACTATGGTATTATTAATAGTTTATCAATGCGCTGGATATTGCGTTATTCGCCTCTATATGAACAGGCTCACTTTACCAGCTTAATGAACAACAAGTGTTTCGAAGTCGATAGTTACTGGCGCAAGATTTTGCAAGAAAAATTTCCAGTTCTTAACCATTTTTTTGAGAATATCATCCCTGACTTCTTCACTCTCTACTCCCTGTGCTAATCTTACACTTTGTATGCCTTTTTTCATTTTTAATAAATTTTTGTTTCAATATCAACGAATTTATCTTTAATTTTAATTTAGTAAAGGTAAAGATGAAAGAACGTGCTATGCTCATTCATCTTTACCTTTACTACATATATATCTATAGCTATTTACCTCATATAAATTTAATTTTAATTTCAAACCTTTTTTTCTTTTCAAAACTTTTGTTTATTACTTTCTCGTATATGTAGTATAAGGAAAATATTGTAATCATCCAAAAATTCTATCTCAAGATTTTAACTGTTCTTGACGTTTTGATCTCCCTGACTCCATAAATACATCGCCTTCGCTTTTATTTGATGACGAACTCTCTCTGTTATCAACAACGGGCACACATGCATCATTTACCAGCATTACTTGTACCAGACAGCTGAGGGGGATGTTGGAGGTGCTCAGGTGAACTCCATCATCATCCTGATTTTTTTTCTTTACTTCACCTCACTATTCTTCCCTTAAATTTTAATATTTTTTTAAATATT
>JAAAKE020107131.1:0-17328 GCA_010014785.2 Anisolabis maritima
ACTAAAGATAAGTCAAACTACGGAAGACACGTCCGCATTAAATTTAACATTGGGTGTGAATAATAAAATATTAATATTTTAGCTTAATGATTTTATTTTAAACCTTTTAGGCTTTTATATTTGTACGATGTTTTATAATTACTAAAAAAAAGTGTGTATTGGTCTGTGAATTATTTTGTTATCTTTTGACCAATATAACCAGAGATCATTTCCAAGTCATTCATATCAAATATTAATTATGAATTGAAAGACATTATTATATATAATAACCTCTCTCAATTCATTGTATATTCATATTTAATACCAAGTCATTTAAATCAAATTCTTTAACATAAAGTGTATATCAAAAGTTAAATAAATATTAATTAGGCTAATATTAATTTTTAATTTTTTTTTTCTTTATTATATAGAATAACTATATAATAAGAAGAAATAAAAAAGAACATCATCAGACTCTGGGGGCTTTTCAAAAAACTTCTAATCATAACTCAGTAAGCATTTAAAAAATACGCCTACTAAATTAATATTTTTTAATTTATATAAAAATTTCAACGTTTCTCACTTTTTGCATATTCTATTTCAACTTTAGATTATTGAATGACTCTATGACATTTTATGAAATACTGTCAATTGTTAAACCACATTTTCATTTTTATTTTTTTAATGATGGAATGAATCTTGATGACAAAAATAATCATTAGATGACTTTATGTGTGCGGATGTTTTTATTTAATAAACTTTTTTTTTTTTTAATGAATGGGATATATAAATATAGATATAAGTATATATAGATTTATATAAATATATTTATATATATATATATATATATATCCAATTTTTGGCTTGTTGATCTAAGAAATCTTGTGAAACTTAGCCTTGGAAAAATGATTAGAATGGAGGCTTTAGATAATTTAAGAATTATAAGCCAAATCACTTCTTTTGCTTAAAGCGATATCGATATTCCATTGAGAGATTAAAGCGACGAGTTTTCGATTCGATTCGTTTCGTTTCATCATCTAACTGTGCTTCCAGCGATGTTGTTCAACTGTGAAACATAACAAACAAGTCTGAGCAATGAGCACTGACCACATTAAAAGTATGCCTAAATGTAGATGCCTTCTTTACATCATTCAAAGATGCTGCCTTTAAAAACTTCCTTTATTTTTTTATTTAAATCTTATCTTTAACTATATTTAAATCTTATATATAATCATATAATATAAATCTTATAAACTAATAAAATTCTTAAAAATATCATCTCTTAAACTAGAGTCAAAATATATTATATATTATATGTAATATATATAAGATTTTAAATATATATATTTATATATTTATACATATTAGAATCAAAATATTAATCAAATTTTTAAATATTCTTGCACCAAAGAAATATTCGATTTATTGAATCAAGCAATGTTTTATTATAGGCAGCGCAGATCTTGATAAGATTTGCTGGAATAAAATCTTTAATATTGCTAATTTTCTTTAGATATACTAACCATCTCAAAAGTTATTGTACAAGTGATGCTAGTGTATAGTTCGCCTTTAAAACAGGACATAGACAAGGATTACTCTTAGAAAAGTATTTGGATGTATTTATTTATTTAGAAAATACAAAATCACCGACAAGAGCCCAGTTTAAATTTGAGAAAAATGAATGATAAATGAGTGAGATAAATATTTACATTATAGGCTGGGTATACATTAAGGTGGTTCATTAGGGTGAAAAAAAAATTTGTTTTAATCAAATCGCTATAGCAAAAAAATGTTGATCTTCAATCAATTAAATAATAAAAAAGCTTAGTTGACCAAATTGATTAAGGGCTTCAGCTAGCGCATTGATCTTAAAATTTGGAGGTCAGCAAGGAAAATGGTTAAACTTATAAATGAGAATATATATAAATTCTTAAAACATTATGAAAACAAAACAAAATTAGAAAAGGAAAAAAAAATTTTCATTAATATGGTTCTAATAAAAATACTATGAAAGTATTTTTAAAATACCTTCTTCTCATATTTATTCTTAGACACACAAAAAATCCTAGAGGGTTTGCCCAAATTCAAATCAAACCATGTTGATCACTTCATTATTTACGAATCTCTTACGGGTTTTCTCAATCTACAAGCATAGATAAATGTAAATTTTCTGAAGTTCAAAAATATTTCATTCGCTAATGGTCTGAGATATTTTTCCTTGTGTTATTTTTGCCAAATCTGAAGAACAATAGCTGTTGGTAATAATAACTCAAAGATACTTTTGGTCAGCACGAATTTTTTCTGGTAACTTTTCTCCAGGAATTTGTCTAATGGAATATGGATATGAAACCGAATTGAAAGTCGAGTCATCCAAGTACACAATATAAACTAGCTGCGCCGCCGGACTTTGGCAGTTGCAAGATTCTTGAAGATTCAAGCCAAGATAATGAAAAATTTAGTCCCGCAATTTTTTAAATATATTAACCTTTCAAGTCAAAAGTAACCCTAAAATGCAAAAAATCTTCATGTTCTTATGTCTATATGTTCTACGAATATTAAAAATAAGTAAACACTCCCTAGACTTATTATTCATTGTAAAAATTTGAAAGGGAGTAAAATAAATTTAAATTATTTGTTTTTATTGTTATAATTTATGAAATTTCATTAAATAATAAATGTTATATAATAAGAATGAATTTTGGTGAGGGAAGTTAAAGTAGAAGGTAGATTATAGGTACTTATAGGCTATTTGTAATATGCCTAAGGTTGGACATCAATGTATGTGTACATATATTCTTTAATATTATAGTGAGTGTCAAATGGTGACATGAGTCTATTTTAATAATGGAATAAATTTTGGCTATCAAATTTAATTTAATTTAATATTTAAAAAATTTAATCTGATACAAGTTTAGAAATTATGGGTAGTAAATAATTAATCTATTTAAATATGAAATAAGCATGAAAAAATAGCTTTTGTTAAAAGTAAAAAAAGCTATTTAAGATGGAACAAATTTTATTGAACATTTTAAAGTTCATAATAGTTATTGTTCATAATATGTCTATTCAATAATGATAATAAATTAATAATAAATTCAGGCGCAACGTTATTTTATATAAATTTGAACAGTAAAAGAAATATTCTAAATTTATTTTTCAATCAAATTCTGAAATATTTTTCCAAACAAGTGAGATAAAGTTCTTTCATTTAGTTTCCTACGAATTATATAACAAAATTCCTTAAAATATTTAAAAATCAAAAAAAGGAATTTACTTGATTTTTTATCAAGATTTTGTCAATTACCTTTATAAAAATCATTCATTATGAAAATGTTTTGTTTAAATTAAATAATAGATCGTAAAATCTTTTCATGTTAAATCAAACTTTATGACACCCTTCTTTTCCCCTGTAAACACAACCAAGTAAATTACTCAGGGTACCGGTTGTCTAGGTTTTGTTTTAAAGGCGAACTAAACACTAGCATCACTTGTCCATTTATCTTTGTGTGGGATAGTATATTATATATTTATATATATTAATTGAATAATTTTTTGTAGACATTTCAAGAATTTAAAAAAGTGCATTATCTGTTGATTCCACGAAAATTTCCAGAGATAAAAATTTTGGTGTATTAAATTACAAACAATTTCCTGTTTCTGACGGTTATTGGACAAATAATAATGAAGTTATGAACGACTAAATAAAATGCCTCAGGTTCCTACACATGCTTCATTCGGCCCTTCAAAATTATGCTTTTAAAACAATGAAAAAAAAGTCATGAAAGCTGTCGATACAAACAGAAAGACAGACAAAGATAGTATTACTTTTCCGCGCTATTATATATAGTAGTAAGGGGAAAGTATATGATCATGGAAAAGTGAACCCTTCAATTTTTAAAAATATCTTTATGTTTTAAGTCAAAAGAACCTCCAAAAATACAAACATCTTAATGTGCGTATATGTATGTATGTAGCTTTATTATTGGCTTATATCTCTAGAACCACTAATCGGATAAGGATGAAACTTTACAAATTTATAGTCCTAGGAGAGCTTAAGAAAGTATTAAAATTGGACTGAATCAGCCCGCGGGGGTGGTAAAAAGGTCCCTTAAAAGAGGTCAAATTTCTTTAAAATCAAAATTTTATTCAATTTGAAAATAACTTGAAAAATAAATTTATCTTCTTCCAGCGGGGTTCTAGTTTTGGTGGTTTGGTTTTGGTAGGGAAGAAACTAATTAGTGTTATAGGAATTCTGTAAGACCTTTTTTCTGTCGTGAATTATAAATGAGAACCTCCTCAGAAAAATTCTTCACACTTGGAGAAAAAAGAAACAAATGAAATTTGTCTATTGATTCCCGACTTTACTAGTTGCAGTGATAAGCCATTTTCCATCAATATCAACTATAGTCGTTTAGTTATTTGGGAAAATTCTCTTTCCTTTAAAACCAGTTTTCAAAATATTAGGAATACTTAAGGGCCCTTTTAAATTATTTATAACCTACAGGTTCCTAACTGTGTAGCTACTGGAGCAATGACGTTGCCAACTAATTTATATTTGCTCGACACTATTCAACCACTACCCTTTATATGTAAAAGGGTCTTCTAAAAATGATGTTCCATCTTTGAATTGAAATAAAACTGTTTTTAAAAGTGATTTATCGAACACTAGGGTTCCTAAAATGAAGATAATTAATTCAGGTTTCAATTAGTTGAAATAAAAATTTTTTTAATAATTATAATTTATTATTCAAGCCCAAAAGAGGGTTCCTTCGGAGATGCATAGGCTTGGCTTGATCTTTTTTCTGCGTTGGTATCAAAATATGAAGCCTACGCATACTATCACAACCTCTTTTGGATTTGAGTGAAACAATTTTCTATATGCTATGTTTATTATTGTTTTTGTTATTGTATCTATTATGACAATTAATGTATCCAAAGTCTTAATTACTAAAAAGTCTATTAACAACAATTTAAAAATTTTAGTAATGGAATATAAGAGTTTTGTTGGTATTTTTTACCAAGATTCTTTATGTTAACAAAATGTGTCCAATGAAGGCAAATTTGGGTGTTCTTTTTTACAAAAATGTCCAAATTTTGTTGGCACACTTTTTGTATTTACTATTTATTATTTATAGTATTTATTTTATTAATTACTAAAATATACTCAATTAATACCAAAATGTCTTTTATTTATAATAATCGTGAAAGTCTAAATTGCCTAATAAGAATGGATGCTTTCTACAATGGACAGTGATCGGAAATTGTAAAAAAGCAGAGAACATTTATTTTAATTTTTTAATAAATAGATTGTTGAACGTGAAAAAAATAGTAAAAAAAATCTGGTCTTTATTTAACCTTTTATACCAACTCATAATTTTTTAAATTCTCACAGCAAACGCCATCTCAAAAATAAATTCCTTGTTACTTTTGCTCCTATGAGAGTCAGCATTGTCTACGTACATACATGGTGAAGATGTACCAGAGGAATGGAAGAAGGCCTAATAACGCCTATATTTATAAAAGAGAACAGAAAGTTGTGTAATAATTACCAAGGGATTAATGTTATGTCATCTATGGCAGGGCTCTATGGGCGAGTTATCAAGCAAAGACTAGAGGAAGACCTAAGAGAATCGCGAGCTTGCTTCAGTGCGGTCAGACTGAGCAGGGATTTATCTGCGGATTTTCCGGTAACAAAAGAACTTCGACAGGAATGCCTCTTACTCTTTAAATTGTTTCTCGAAGCTTCATTAATATCTTGGAGAAGATCAGAACGGATTCAGGACGGGAAGGTCCAGTATTGACGGCATTTTTACCCTGTAGAAAAGAGATTGGGACGCGACCGTCCACAGTACTTCTGATATTTATAGACCTCCAAAAGGCGTATGATACAGTTCAATTAGGTAAGCAATAGAAAAGAATGAAATAGCAAGTTATCAACCCCACCTATGTCAATGCTGTAAGGCGGTCTTACGAGCTTGCTTCAGTGCGGCCAGACTGAGCAGGGATTTATCTGCGGATTTTCCGGTAACAAAAGAACTTCGACAGGAATGCCTTTTACTCTTTAAATTGTTTCTCGAAGCTTCATTAATATCTTGGAGAAGAAACTGCTGGACTTACATATTACTCCTCTCTGACGACCAAGTCCTAATTGCAGGAGATGAAGATGATGTTTCCTATATGTTGCGAAAGCTGAAAGAAGAATATAACAAATGGGATCTCGAGATTAATTTGGTCCTTGAAGAGACAGGAAAAGACCTGATCGTGAATAACAACCATATAAGAATGTACAACCAATTTAGATATCATTAATAAAATAAATCAAGGCAGACGGATAATAAAACAATTAAACCCAGTCCTGTGAAGTAAAGAAATCTCAAAAAACAATAAGACCATTGTCGAAGGTATCGTAACATATGGAAGTGGTGTGGGAACTGAGTATGAAGAACCTATGGTGTGGGAACTGAGTATGAAGAACCTACTGGTCTAATGGCGTTAGAAATGGACTTCTGGAAGCTTTCAGCAGGAGGCTCTAGAATGTAGCATATAAGGAACGACTCTATTCGCAAAACAGCTGTATAATGGGCACCATCGAAAAAAAAACTATTGATATGGTTTGGCCTACATACAAAGAATGGCGGAAAACCGTTGATCCAAGAAAATATGGAAGTGGCAGCCCCCGGAAAAAAGAAAACAACGAAGACCACCAAAATCGTGGATCCAGAAATCCGGGAGGCCTGGAAGAGAATGCCTGAATAGACAGAAGGGCTTGGAGATTAGGAAGCGAAAAACGGCGCCCGCTGTAAACACACTCGCAGGATATATTATGTCGGTGCATAATTATTGCGGCTTTTTTTCTTTAAAAATTGGCATTTTTTTAAATTTTTTTTCATAAAAATAATCCTCTCTTTTCAATTAGTGAAAATGCGTATCGAAAATCATATCCATATTCGCTATATTATGCTCTACCACTTTGAGAAAGGTGGAATGCAGCACAATCATTTCGCGATCTCAACGAACTTGTTGGCGAAGGAACAATCAGCAAAAGCCAAGCTGTCCTACCAAACACACCACATTGTCTTCTTACAGTGAACCCCTTTCGGTATTCCTGGCGAAACGCAAACCTTCTTTCTTTTGACGTTTTTGAAGAGAAGCCACGATTCTCGAGTGACGAGATTTTTCAGGAACGGAGTTTGCTCTTTTTGCTGTAGTAAATCGGTGAAAATTCGGACATGTTCGGCTGTGATGTTGTCAGAGAGTTCGTGGGGGACCCATCCAGCCAATTTCCATAATTTTCCGAGCTTTTTGAGACGACGAACGATGGTCGAATGGTCCACATTGAAGTCTTCAGCGAACATTCTCGTTGTCAAGCTTTCGTCTTTTTCCACGGCTGCCAAAAGTGCCTGGTGGTCGAAATTTGGTGGTCGACCTCTTCCTTCTTCATCTGCAAGGTTTGTATCGCCCGATTTGAACTTTTTGAACCATCTTTCAACTTGATTTTGCTGATTGTTCCTTCGCCAAAAAGTTCGTTGAGATCGCGAAATGACTGTGCTGCATTTCAACCTTTCTCGAAGTGGAAGAGCATAATATGGCGAATATGGATATGATTTTCAATACGCATTTTCACTAACTGAAAAGAAAAAGGATTATTTTTATGAAAAAAAATTAAAAAAAAAAAAGTCGCGAAAAAATCCGCAATAATTATGCACCGACCTAATATATATATTGCCTCGGGTAACCAGGACAGTCGTTAAGAAGGGGATGAGGTAGCTGCTTCCCCTCATTATTACTTGAAATGACAAAATTACGTTACTCATGAAAAATAATACAGGAAGAGAGTAGTAAGATCACGCATACTCCTACCTAAATGGTGAAAATTCATTTTTTTTTATGGAATGTATCTTTGGTTTAAAATAGTTCTCGATTTATGTTCTAGTAAGGCTTACTTATGTCATTTCAAGTAAAGATGAGGTCACAGACAGACAGATCATTTTGCAAGACCCATTTTTTTAGACTAAGGGAACTCCAATACGAGTGTTTCCGTTGAAATATGATGAAATGATTTTTTTGCGATCGCAAGACTTTCTCACTATATATTACATATATAGGTAAGAGAAATTAAAAACATTTAAAGAAAAAAAAAATAAAAAATTTAATTAGACAAATTTCTTCGGAAAAAATACCAACAATGTTTTTTCTTTACTTTTTTTATTTAATAATAAATACATAATTTAACACTATTTAGGAGTTTTTGTTTCCTGGGGATATACTTGATCCAAAATAATTTCAAAATATCGCATTTCTGGGCGGTCTTGCCCATATTGCTAAATAATCTCATGGGTCGTATGGAATCTGGTGGCGGGCCGTAGTTTGCCCACCTCTCTAATAAGGGCAAAAATTCAAATAGGGCGGAAATGACGTAACAAGTACCTACCAAAATCATATTAGTTCCCAATTTAATTTAACTTGCTTGAATTCTGAGCTTAAATATTGAAATTCTTTTTACTTAAATACTTTATTTCCTTTAGTAAAATTGCTTTAATTAAACTGAAAATTAAAAAAAAAGCAAATCAAGAAATAAACAATATATATCATGTAATTATAATTATTAGAAAAGATTCTGTTACGTAAACGTCAACCAGCAGGGAAAAATTCACGCCGAAATTAATCCCCTTCATTGCAATTCTTTCTTTTTATACCGTGTAATTTGATAACGCATTTAAAATAAATTAAGTTTATTTATATTTAATAATTGAGAAATTTGATATAAAATGACATGAAATATTGGAATATAGTTACAATTTTTTAAAGTTAGATTTTAGAAAAAGCAATGGGAGTGGGAGTAGTGTCCCTTTCATCCTGTGACTCAAGCTCCATAAAGCTTTGTTAAGAACATTATCATTATAGCAACATTATTTTCATAAACCACGAACACTTTTCAAAATATTTAAGACACTACAAATAGTTAGATCCATTTGAATTCTGAGAGTTGATAAAAGCCGAAGCTGTTATTATTTCGTCCTAGAAAAATAATTTATATTCTTTGCTAATTCAACTTAAATAAACATGTGGTATGTCGTTTTACAGCTCATAATATTTATTAACATGTAATTGTTGGCATAGATGACATTTACAGCTATTTCCTATTTTGGGCAAAAAGAGGTACTCCAAATAAGGCTACCAAGCTTCTTTATTTCGAAATGTTCTTTATTTTCTTTGACTATCTGATTTGTAGTTTTATAGCATGAAAAATTCTAATTTTTCAGATTTACACTCTTTATATTTAAATTTAAGAAATGATTCAAACAAAATTAATTTATTAAAAGCCAAATCTTTCAACATTGATTAAACCGATTCAACGAACCAAATTTACAATGAGTCAAAAGAACAGTAAAAGAATATTGATTTTATGTAGGAATGGTTACAATCTAATCCAAATTCACAAACACAAAATCGACATGTAGTTAACAGTCCCTTTCCTTCAAAAAATTACTCTAAAACAATTTAAGGGCGATTTAGAGGAAACAGTGGTCGGATAAGCTCGGGATTAGGAGTCTACAGTTGCAAAACAACTCGGGTTCGAGTCCAGCTTACAGCAAAAAATTATTTCATCTTTGCTAGAAGTCTCCGTATGGCGGTAGGAATGTGGGAGATAATCTTAACCTCAGTAATAGGGTTAATGACACAAAGGGCCCATATGAGTGGTCTAAGTGCCTGGATCTCCCAAATTTAAGGGGGATCCGCACTATATATCAATCTATTCATCCAAGGGTGATTTAGCTAGTTAGCTGGAATATTTTGAGCAATTAAAAGCTTTAAATTATGATAACACACAACTTTCAGACAATACAAAATTCTATCTCTCATTCTCTTTGACAGACTTAATTCGAAAGTTCATCAAAAAATATACCGTTAGTAGAAAATTATCACATTGCTATAAATAAATTACTAAATAAATATGAAGACAAAAGATTAGGAAATTGGCTACTTCTTGTTTAAACAAAATTCTCGACACAAAACCAATTCAATCTGATAACTTTTCTCAAATGCATAATTATAATTATATCCATTTAATCAATGAAAATTATTCGGGCCTATCAACCTTAGAAATTCAAAATTTGGATCAATTCATTCACTTCCCTATCACCCACACAATGGAAATTTAAACCCATCCATTAAGAAATGTCCGGATATAATGACGAGGAATTATTAAATTTTCTTTAAGAATTCTTGAAATATATACAGCGCACTTTCAATAATCTTCCGTACTAAACGAAATTTATCTCCTGCCATTCCAACTCTAAAATCTAGTCTTATTTACCGATACAGTTCCGCTCACTTACAGCTTCAAAATATATTAAATGCGATTTCTGTCAATCAAGGAATAGAAATGCGATTGTTAAAACTAACCCCCTCCCCGAACGTCTGTCTAAAAAGAAGTAATTAAATTTCGTGCACAACTAATGTTTGCATTACAATAAAAGATATCACTCGCCACTCCATTTTCCCAATCAAAAGAGTCGCAAAGGAATACAACTTGCTGTTAGTGAAACCCCTACTGAAACAAAGAATACTCCGCCTCAAAATTCAAATAATAAATTATAATTCCTGGAAATGTCTTTACCTGGCACAAAATCACTCATCTAGGGTCTTCGCGATAGCTACGCTTCAGTTCCAAATCAATAGCTGTCAAATAATCTTCGCGAGAGCTTTATTATTAATAGTGGTCCTGAAGAGGGCTTCATGATAGTCAAATTAAAAAAATGAATTTAACTTCCCTTCAAAACATGCCCCCTTTTTACAATCACAGGCATTTCAAATATGCCAGTACCAAGTCATGGCTTAGTTAAATGCCATCTTTTTGTCAGCTTTGAAATTCTCGATTTAAAACACACCCCTCAATAGCCGTTGCATCCATAACTCGTGAATTGACTGAAAAAGACAATCATAGGTAGCCGGTGATATATTCGGATCTCTCTCGCTGATTCAAAATATTATCTTTCAAAGCCTATGGATTCCTTAATTGGGGGTGAGTTATATGTACAAATCATGACCGGAGAATAGATTGGATAGCCTAATGCATTCAAAACATTCGGATATTTTTTAATAGGAACCTATTCGGATTCAAATTTATTTACAAAAATTAATTGCAATCGTATCTTTGTTAACTCCTTATCTTTGAATCCAATAACTGAATAAGCCCCTCTTCAAAACAATGAACTGCTTTGTGGATCACCTGACAAAATTCAAAGAACTCTTCCTATACAAGCATTTACAAAGAAACTGCACGTGTGTTTTACTTATTTCAGGTAGCTTTTGTCTCTAATCATATAGCAATGCAAATCGACAAATAAATCTCTTTCTAGTCAAAGATGCAAAAAACCACTCTTCAAATAAAAGTCTTAACTTTATGGTCGAATACAACCAAATAGATATAACATTTTAGGAATTTTAGAATTTTAGAAATTTTCCAAATTTTGTCTGCTTATCCAGGCCATTTTAAGCCCAATATCGTCCTATAATAAACATGAATTTAAATTTTTTAATGACATTCTTTATACTTCCCTTTCTTTAGAAATTACCATCTCACAAAATAAATAAATTATTGGGTAATGAGATGTGGCTGTCTAATTTATATCTGCCAGGACAAGAAATGCAGCCAGAAGAAAATTAAATAAAGCAATTAGTAAATTTTTTTTCTTCAATTATCCAAGTTTCGAGCATAAGTCGTGCCCTTCCTCAGGACAATTGATTATTATCAAATACAGAGCATAAGTATTTTTTAACAACGAATAAAATTAATAATATATTGTAATAATATAATGATATAGAGTTTATGCGTTTATCAATTACCAGTGTAATATGATTGCTGAAGGGGAAAGTATTATGATCATAAAAAATTTGATCCTCCCCAATTTTTAAAAATATCTTTACATTTCAGGTCGAAAGGACCCAAAAATGCAAAAAAAATCTAAATGTGCCTATGTGAATGTGTGTAGCTTTTAATTTTGGCTTATATTTCTGGAACCGTTTATCGGAATAGAATGAAACTTAACAAATTTATAGCGCTAGAAGTGGCAAAAAATCTTTTAAAGTTTAAAGTGAATTGGTCCGCAGGGAGCGGTAAAAAAGTCCCCCAAAAATTTATCGAGTACCACGATTTTCTTAGCATGCACTGGTCCTTTATATGTTTGTCTTCAGCCCTGGGTCAATTTTATAAGAATCCGTTGAGTGGAAGCAAATTTATTAAAAAAAAATTGGGTATAAGATAATAAATAAACGCCATCATTGAGAGAAAACAATTTGGAATTTTATTTATTCCTTTTGAATTTTTTTTGAAATTAGATTTTTTACAAGTCTTTTTCGGCATCTGAGGCCATTTAGACTATGTCCTTATTTATTTATATTAATTGGTAGCCAATATATTTTAAATATAATTAATAAAAATATTGGGTTGGCAAGAATGTAATTTCGGTTTACACAAATAGATAGCGTTATGTTTGTTTTGTTATTCTTCTGTCAATGTTATAATTTTTTTCTTTTGAGATTTGGTAGTTGACAAATTCCGTGTAATTTTGTTGACAACCGTTATTTTATGGTCAATTTTAACATGGAATGCAAAAATAAACATTTTCGACATATTTTACTTTTTTATTTTCATAAAGGCAAAAAAGAGGCTGAGGCTCACAAAGAGATTATGTGAAGTTTATGGTGTTGATTGCTTAACAGAACGCACGTGTCAGAATTGGTTTAAAAAATTGCGTACTGGAGATTTTTCACTTAAAGACCAATGTTCTGGTGGACCTTCTGAAGTTGTTGATGACAAAATGAAGGCCATAATTGAATCGAATCGTCATATAAATGTGCGAGAGATTAAATGTTTCATACACAATAATTGAAAATCACATAAGATGTCTCGGACTCGATATTTGGGTTCCGTATGAATTGAAAGAAATTCACTTGACACAACCAATCAATATTTGCAATACGCATTTCAAACGTAATGCAATCGACCATTTTTTGAAACGAATTATCACTGGTGAAGAAAAATGGATCGTCTACAATAACATTAATCGAAAAACATCATGGTCCAAACGTCATGAACCAGCACAAACCATATCGAAAGCTGAATTGTATCAGAAAAAGGCCTTGCTGTCAATTTAGTGGTATTACAAAGGAGTTGTGTATTTTGAGCTGCTTCCAAGCAACCGAACGATCAACTCAGATGTTTACTGCCAACAACTTATGAAATTGGAGGAAGCAATCAAAGAGAAAAGGCCAGAATTGGCAAATCGCAAAGGAATCGTGTTCCACCGCGACAATGCGAGGCCTCATACATCTTTAGCACCACGTACGGAATTATTGGAGCTTGATTGGGAAGTGATGTAGTCCCGACCTTGCACAATCGGATTATCATTTATTTCGAAGTATTATTTATTTCATTTGGACCGCCTATCTACCGGGGTCCCCGTTTATTTACCCGAGGTGCTTAAGTGTACGGAGACACACACTTCAAACCCAGCCGACCTCTGGCCGTAGCCATCTGCCGGCACCCCGTGAAGTTACTTTTCCTAACACTAACTCCTCCTCTTATATTCAGTTCTAGCTAGCTAACAACTCCTATATCTAATTCCACCCGGGCCCTTCTTTTCAACCTACTCTATACTAGAGAGGATGTCCTAGATTGAGGAGGGACTCTCTCAGCACCGGCGTGTAGCCTACTCCTTGCTAAGGGTGCATCATTGAGAGGGAATCCTTCTTTACGTCCCTTCAATAGGACGGGGTGTCACAGCAACTCCCTCTCCTCGTAGAGTTGCCTGAGGGCGCTATTGTGGTGGGATCCAATGCTCCAATCCAGGGCAGACTTGAGGATTTGTTTACATCAAATATTTTTATTTAATGAAAAAATGCCTCCCGCCCGGGATGCGAACACCGATCTCCTGTGCAGAATGGCGACACCCTACCGACTACTCCACAGAGCCCCTATTATTTCGAAGTTTACAAAGCTTTTTAAATGGTAAAAATTTCAGTAATAACGATGACTATAAATCGCGCTTGGTTTAGTTTTTTGATGATAAGAAGTTCTATGAGCGCAGAATCATGAAGTTACCAGAAAGATGGCAAAAGGTCATAGAACAGAATAGAAGATATTTGACTGATTAAAGTTATTTTTTTGAATACAAAAAATTGAGTTTTATTTCACACTAAAAAACCGAAATTACTTTCTTGCCAACCCAAAATATTTATTTATACAAAAAACATTACCTAAAAAAATAACAATAAAAATCAACTTAACATGACCTGAATTCTCGATTGGGTTGAAGAACGGCCATTTTTTATTTCCAGAGAAGAATATGGTTAGTGATGGCTAAAAAGGGGTGGGAAAGTGTTGCAACTTCGTTGCCTATTTTTAATTAGATATTATTTTAATATCTTGAAATATCTTTCTTTTTTAATGAATTGTGTCCCGGACACTGGAATTTTTAATCAAATTTTATTTATTATTCATCATACAAACTTTTTGCTTGTATTTATTTATTATTTCCTTCTTATATTTGTTAAGTTGGTTTCGCATTCTTTTTTTGCAATATTTTTTTATTCTGTATTCATCTGATCCATTTGTTTATGTAAATCAGCGTTTCTCAAACTGGTGCCCGCAAGTAAGTTACAAGCCCGCCGTGAAATTTTGAATTTTATAAAGTATGTAAAAAGACAAATATTAAAATATCTAAATCTAATATGCAAACACCATCATGCGCATATTTTACATTAGTTTCACCATTTATCCCCCAGAAATCTTTATAATAACTTTTGTTTTGTATTTTTTTGTGTTGTTTGAAAATAAACTAAATTAATTTAAATCACTTTTTTTTTTTAAATACGTCTCATCCTTCATATCTTTACTAAGTGTAAAAAGCAAATTAATAATAATAATAATAATAATAATAACACAACATAATAATAGGCGTGCCGTGAATTTTGTTTAATGATTTCAAATAGCCGCCAGACGAAAAAGTTTGAGAACCACTGATGTAAAATGAGATATCGCTTCAATTTCATTTACTTTGGTTTTTCTAAATTTACAGGAAAAAAAATTATTTAAGGTAAAATATAAAAGTAAATATTGGTAAAATTAAAGGAAGAATAAATTACAAATTTATTCAAAATGAGTTTTTCTTTATAAAATAAATAAAAAATAAATAATAGCAAAACAATTATAAGATTCAGATTTACTAAAGTTTTTTGTTTTTTAATTTATTCGGTGGTGTGAATTTTCTGAAAAAGCGGAGGCGGAATTCGGAATCTAGAGAGATTCAAGTCAATGATTATAAAGAATTTAAAACATTTACAACTAGAAAACAGAGAAACGATGTCTCTTCTTCTATAACCCTTTTACGAAGTGAAATTAAAGAGTTCATTTTATGAGTGAATTAACAGAACAATTCCCAGTAATCCCATCTTTTTATTAAAACCAGGAATAAATTGTTTTCTGGCCAGAAAATTAATAATTAAGAAGCTCTCAGTTGCTCCAATCGACCTGCGGATAGCAAAATTAGTAATTTTTGCAAAGAAATTTAAATAAAAAAAGGTAATTATTTCTTTTAAAAAATAATTGTTTAAATAATACGATAATGCAAAAATATTAGTAAAAATAATTTTAAAATATTTTAAATTTAAATGGTGTTCCTCTCTACCTCGCACTCCTTCAATTTAAACTTTTATGATTATTCATTCTACGTTATTTTTTAAAGATTTTAATAGAAAGAGATAAATTTAAAATATTATCAAAGCTTTATAGAATTTGAAAATTTTTATGATTGAAAAAATAATGAAATCTAAAATATAAAGATAATGAAAGGAAAAATTTTAATTTTCAATTAATGCAAAAGATTACCTTCGAATTGATCTTAGTAGTTAATTATACGATCTACACAAAAGTACAAGGTACAAAATTTCTTTGTCTTTTTTATAATTAATTACAAAGATCAATTCGAAGGTAGTTTTGGTCTATTTCTCAGCTTAATAGATGATATATTATATTTCAAAATCAAAATAAATGTTAATATTATAATTATGAATTTATTACAGTATCAATTTTTAAAAAACTTAATTTCATGTACAATTTTTCTTGTGAAACCTTAAAAAAATTTTTTTACCAAAAATAATATTAGAAAGTGAGATGTATTTCTAGTTGTTATTTATTGTAATTTTTATACACAGTAATCTATTATCTTATAGAGATAAAAAATTTTCATGATTTGTTCCTAAAAAAAAAAAAAAAAAAAAATCAAACAAAAATATTTAATTTTTATTAGAAAATTATCGTAAGTAAATTATGAGAGGTAATGAGGAAAAGTAATAAATTTTACTTCCTGTAATCTAATTTAGAAAAAAAATTCAAGTAAAAAATTTTAACTTAGGTCTAATTATATTAAAATTAAGAAATTTAAATTTACAAGCTGAACTCATTCATAATCTATATAATTACTTTTTAAAAAGCAAAATGTAATATGTAAATTATTATTAAAAATAATACTTATTTTTGGCTCTTTTATTATATATAATAATATAAGTATAATTAATATAAAACACCAAAAAACGCAAACAAATTATAAAAATGAAGAAGAAAAAAGCTATTAAAAATTGCCGCGATTCAATGTAGGATTAAATTTTGCTTGCAAACAGGATGTTTTTCTATAAATATTTTTAGGTGCTGAACGAAATGGCAAATTAATTAAATTTTTAGATGATAAACAAAAAGTTGCAAAATGAAAAAAAAAATAAAATAAAAAGGTTCAATTCCTTTTTCCAAATATTTTTTATATAAAACCGAAAAAAAAAGGATAAATTGCTGAATCCCTTTAGAGTCCAAATTACATAAATAGGAGCAAGGCGATGTCTTCTTTTTAAATGTTTAAATGTTAATATAAAGATGCGTGTATTTGAAAATTATTTCAATAAAAAATTTCTCAAATATTGATGTTTCTTGTACTAACTTAAACAAACAAATCTAATGAGTGTTTCAACTTCAATTGTTTACAGTTTTTTTGTTAATATCAAGATACAATATTCATTAAAAAAATTTTGAAATGTTCTTTTAAGTAATGGAGTAGGAAATTGGTGTAATCATAAAATTAAATTCAAAAATTTTTCAGGTGGAAAAAAAAGGAATTTTCAAAAACGGCAAATTATATTGTGAAACAAATTTGTCCGTTTATGAGATTCTTTTCAAATGTGTTCAAAATAAAAAATAACATTGCTAGTACAAGTTTAGGCCCTTCAGTTTGAAATGCCTGAAAGTTAATAATCAATAATAAGATACCCACAAAGACAGACTGACTGAAATTTGTG
>JAAAKE020107142.1:0-17328 GCA_010014785.2 Anisolabis maritima
GCTGGTGCCTACGTCTTGTTTTAAAAGCCTATACAATACTATACAATGGCATCACATGTCCAATTACTTTTGAGACGAGATGGAACAAGAGGAAAAGCATAAAAACGAGAGAAAATACTAAATAGCTCGTATAATTGGAGGGAAGTTTAATTCTTCATCAGTTAAAAGAAGTAAAAAAAAAGTTTTAGAAAATAATAATGGTCTTAATGTAGAAAAAAAGCTAATGATAAATTTTTGACTATTTATTTTAATATGTTTCCCCCTTCTCACTGAGTAATTATTTCTTTTCAAAATATATTAATTCTTAGGATAAAAAATCCTAAGGTATTATCCTTTGATTTCAGCAAGAACAATCAACGGATCTAGATCAAATTGGTCAAACTCGCATCCGCATGAGACCTCGAAGCAATTTATTGCGTCCGCAAAGTTTTTGCACTTGATTAGGGCTTCTAAATTGATCCAATATGTGAGTTTTCTCAATTTTTCTTGAGGAACATATCCAGGTGGGGATCCAACAATACATACAAAATTTCAATAAAATGGATGAAAACAATGAGAAAAACTTTAAATTGATTTCTAATAAAAAAACCCCTTGGAAAAAAAAAAAAGAAAATATAAAAATCAGAAGAGAAAAAAATTTCATTTCAGCCTCCTTTAAGAACCCAGATTAGGCTGCTTACTTTATTCTCGTTTTAAAATGGGATGGATGTGCCCTTTTATATGTTTTATTAATAAACATTTTTTGCGGCATCACTTGAGATACAATTAAAGCCCATGAGATCAAATGAGTTTGATATTTATAATCTTGATATTAAAATCTCATTTTCACAGTCTATATGTCTATCACCTAAATATCAGGATCGAAGTTATGAAAATACCGTAAGTTAAGAAATTAATTCGTGTTTGGTAACTGCAAGATAGACAACCAAAAAGCCCATCTCAATAATAGCGTTTATGATTTGGGTTGCCTACCCTCCAGCAACCAAACGCGAACTATGCCTCATGCAACAGTGGATTGATTTGCTCTCCTCTCTCTCTCGTTCCCCCCGCCCTTTCCATCCATATTGTTTAAGAAATTACATTTTATTTTCTCGTATATACGTAATACGTAATATAGAGAAAGAATTGTAATCATTCAAAAATTCGATCACGAGATTTTAATTATTCTTAAGCTTTTGGACTCCCCTGAGACCCAAAAATATTTTTCAATTTGTCTGTGTGTTTGGGTATATGTTCGATACACTCGAGTACTCTTTAATGTAGGTCAACCAAATTTTATCTGCATTAAAGTAAAATCATAGTTATCAACTTTTGGGCTATTTCCGGCAACCGGAAGTGGTAATTTACCAGAAGAGTTTTCTATTTTTTCCTTCATTGTCTAAAGTAGCTTTTTTTTTACAAAATATTAATTTTATTTTATAAAATTTATGGTATAATATTTCTATCTTGGAATATATCGGCTGGACTAACGGAGATCTTTTTAATATTACATGAATATCTTGGAAATAATTTTTTATCCTAGCAAATAAATTTGACAAAGTTATAAAAACTCAATTAGATTTAGGTTTATTTATTTCTGTAGTATAATAAATGACAATCATACCAATCTTAGAAATTTTTTATAATTATTTTTCTTACAAAAATAAGTATTCTTGAATTCGTGACGTGCATGCTCTCCTCTAAGCCTTTAATGCGGCTCTCCTCACGTAAATAAATCAACTGGCAGAACCCAAGCAATTTTTCATACATTAATAATATAGGTTGTTTTGTTTTCATTAAAAAATAAAGCTCATTTGGGGCTTTTGCACGTTTTTTTCTCGGATCAATACAGCAGGTCTTAGTAGTTGGATACCCCTGTCTTTAAATATAGCTAAAAAAAGATAAATTTCGAGGACAAAACTATTAATGACTATTTTCAAAAACAAAGAAAAAAAATTATATTTTATATAAAAAATCTCTAGAATTTTATTAATTAAATTAAAAAAAAAAATTATAGCTCAAAAAGATTCTGTTAAACAGAATTTTTTATTAAGTGGAAAAAAATTTTATTGCATATTTAAAATAAGTTGTGGGGTTAAAAATTCTTTAGGTTTTTTTTTTTTTTTTTTTTGCTTTTGATTTGTTGTAAAAAAAAAGCTCGATGATATTATTGGAATTTGTAGAATAAACAAATTATTTAGATGGTATGCGAATGGACACGAAGGGTTTTTATCTTGATTGGTTTCGGGAAGAACATCTCGATGGCAGCGGATTTTCGTTGTTGTATTTTTTTTTTTTTTTATTCTATTGATTGTGCCGATTCGCACTCAGAATTAAGCTTCCCCATTCCAATTTCAACCCCCCAAATCACGCCCTGTCCCGGTTAAACCCCATCGGACACTCGAACTAAACCGACCATTTGTTACGGACGCTATGCGAATTTAAATGCCGTCGGTTTTTAATCAAAACCTGTGCGATCCTCTTTCTTTCTCAGAAAAAATTTCCCAAGATTTAATTAAATTTAAAGTGATAATTACATTTTAAATTAATCAATTAAATTTTTTATAAGCATTATTTACTTTACAATGTCTTTTTAAACGATTCGATAATTGCATTCTAGAATTAAGAGCTTAAAAATTTATTATTTCTTTTTTTTTATAATAAAAGGAAGGACCTTGTTGATTTAAAGAACACATTGCAAAATTATTAATTAAAAAATGTTTTTTAATAAAAATATTTTTGGGCCGTTTTTGGAATACTAGAGAGGAAATGGGGGCAGGACCAGCCCCTATAAAGAATCTAACTGGTAGAAAAACAGCAGGGAAGTGACAAGGTTTCATTTACTTTATATCAAACCTTATAATCTCGAACAAAGCCCTCAACTCTGAAAGTCAATCGAGAGTACCATGGGACACTCTTGGTAGACAAAAATTTATTTATATTATATTGGCTACCAAATGGTATAAATAAATAAGGACGGAGTCTAAATGACCAAAGATGCCGAAAAAGACTTAAAAAAAATTAAATTAATATTTATATTACATTCCTATATATTTATTTATTTATTTATTGAAGTTTGACTGAATACCCATTCCTTTTTAAATTTTACAATTACAATCTTAAAAATGATATAAAATAATAATCATAGAAAGCAATAAAAATATATTAAAAAACAGAGTTATGCAATACGAAGAAAATTATGACAATAATAAAATATAAAAATAAATTAACAACAATAAATTTACGATATAAACATAAAAGTATATATGATAAGTTCGAAATAAATAAAAGAAAAAAAAATTGAGCATAAGTGTTCACAGTGTTAGATTAGAGCTCTTGATAAATTTAATATAAAACTTTGTTTTTTCTTTCATCTGGACTTTTGAGGATATTTTGTAGATATTAGAAAGGTCACAAAATTAGATTGGTCGCTTGTTTCTTACTATTTTGTATACCGCATTCTAGCGAGAAATTCTCAAACTATCCAGAAGCATATAAATGAAACTCGCTTGTAGTAAGAAATTCCACACGTCAGAGTAAACATTTCCGCCGAGTGTTAACTTTTATTAATAGTATAAAAAACACTACAAAGATACAGTCGTAGTAAGAGCTACTACTGTATTCTCAAGATTCTAAAGATAAAGATTCTAAACTAAACTCTAACGCTTGCTTAGTAAATTTTCTCAACGGGAAGCAGCAGCAGACAAAGGGCTCAAAGGTTATCTCTGTCCTTCTCACAAAACCCATGTTTGTATATTAACCATAGTCAGGTGAATATTCGAAAAAATTTTAATCTTTTTAAAATAACCACTTTCTATAGTAGTATATTTGAGAAAATTCAATTTTAATAATAGCAAATATAGATTATTAAATTTTATAAAGGGATTGAATGAACAGGGTGCGGTTTTAATTTAAAAATTTCTCAACAAAAAAATATAAATTCAATAAAAAAAATTTCAATCTTATGGAATTAAATTAAAAATAAATTGATTTAAAATTTATTAATCGATCCACTGATTAATTTATTGACACTTTTCAATGGGGAACCATTGATACAAAATTAATACCGATTGGATTGATTGTTCTCCTGAATAAAACAAAATGTTTATATAAGAACGTGTATATAGATTGTTGGAAATAGAATTTCAAATTTTAATTCTCTATACATTGTGAAATTAATTTTTAAGGTTATATTTTAAAATTATTAATTCATTTAATTATAGATTTAAAATAATATTTAAAAAAATTTCTTTTATCGGATATTCCTAAAGGCATAAAACGTACTATACAATATTATTGTTTTCTTTTTTTTCCCTCTCTCTCTCTTTTTCTATCTTTAATTTATTTTCCAGGCTTTAGAAATCAAAAATGAAAGAACAGTCGTTTTTCACCTGAGGGTATTTACCTATAGTATATATACCCATATAGCTATAAAACATTTTAAATTTTGTCGAGTCAATAATAGTCTCTTATATTGTATTTATTCATTTTGTTTCCTGATTTCTATTCAAACATTAAGTATTAATTTCTGTTATTGTTGTTTCTCTCCGTTCTCTCTTTTTCTTTTTTAACTAAAAGATATTATCATCATTAAATTTCCTTTTTATGCAAAATGTATTTATTTGTTACTTATTTTGATATTTAATTACTCAAGATGCCAATCAAATTATAGTAAAAAAATATTAGTAGAAATTCGGCGGTGAAGAAATACCCCCACTATGAAAGCGCTGTTTAGCCTAAGGACAACCAATCACAAAGAAAGCTTGCGTTAGAATGGGGGAAAACTTTTTTCTTTTCAGCATTGGAAGAAAGTATTATACATACGATTAATTTATATATTTACTTTAATTTTTTTTAGAATAATATTCAAGAATTATTTGTATAAGATTTTTATTTTTTATAATATTATGGGGGGTTATCAAGTATATATTATTACATTTATAAAATAATTATAATATTAAGATCCTATGGGAATATTAGACTTTTCCTCGTTAAGGTTAATTTTCTTTATTATTTTATAAGTAAAAAAATTTGTAATTTTATTACATGTTGTATTTATAATGTAGGAGAAGGCAAATTACCAAATACCAAATTAGACTGAAGTTGTAACAGTAAAATTCATTCGAAACCTCAGAGTTTTTATTCATTCTTAGGCTGCTTATTGCTGATTCTGCTTTCCCCTATATTATTATTATATATTATATTATTTTCATTATATTTATAATTTTTACGATTCTCTTTATCCATATTTATTTCTTAATTTCCTTGTGAGTATAAAAATGTCATATTTTTTTTGTAAGCAAATGAGATTTTTTATAACTAAAGTCTTCCTTATACTTTTTTGCAGCCTTTATCCTCAACTCGCTCTTCTTTCACTTATTAACCCTAAAAACCGACGTTGTTTATTCTCCTTAAGCAAATTGTGATTTATTTTTCAGCTCACTAATCGATTCTCGAAAACTTTTTATTAAAAAATAAGCCAATCATTCAGTTAGTTATCTATTTCTAATTTATTTGGCATAATTAGAATAGAAAGAATAATAGTAGCGATATGATGTCGTTCATTATTTAGAAAGCAGAGGATTTGAAGCTAAACTTTTTTTCTTTTAAAAAAAATAAAAATATGTGTGTGTTATAATCCAAAAAATAACGTAATCAATTTCCAATAAAAATAGATTTATCGATGTATTTTCGGAAGAGAAAAATATTTGTGAGCGCGTTTTTTTCATCCTTATCCCAATAAATCAAAACTTAAATAAAAAGAAAATTAAAATTTCTGGACATCGAGAATTTTTTTTGCATTTTTTGGACGACAAAGCCAACTCTTGTGGAATAACGGGATAGGAGGCAAAAAGTCACTAAGGAATTGGAATGAAACATCGAAGTGGACCCCAACCCTTTTTTTTTTTATAAGAATAAGAGATGGAGAAGGGGACAAATTCCAGACGATTAATTTTCAACGACTCTACCTCAACCATTCAGCAGATGGACTTTTGGCTCATATTTTTACTCCATTAGTTCACTTGATGATTCTTCTTGAATAAACATCCAAATTTTATTCTTTATAAAGAATAGATCTATTATATCAAAGTTGTCTTTCTAACAACCTTTCAAATCTGTGTAAAATAAAAATTGATACGTATGAAAATTCTTGACCAATATACCATATATTTTTTTATAAAATTTCATAATCATCCGTCGTTCGAGCATCGCAAATTAAAAATTTGTTTTAAAAAAAATTCCCCTATAATTCTTTAATGATTTAGTTTTTTTTTAATTGGTAAACCCACCTTAGAGGATATACAGTGAATATAACACCGAGCAAAATTTTCATGAAATTTTTTTTGTCCGATATATAATTTTTCCTGGGTTTAATTTTTTTAGTTTAGAGATAAGTTATAGCTGTATTCGAAGTAGAAGATGCAAAAAAGGAGGAGAAAAAAAAAGATTATATTTTTTGGTCGACGTTTCGGGCACAAGTCACGCCTCTCCTCAAAACCAAAAATTGTTAAAAAATTTGCTCATATTTTTATCTTATTTTTTTCTCAACTCAATCAAAATCTGACTTCCAATAGTTTTTCTCTCTTTTGAATATTTTTCTTTATGGAGATATTGCTGACGTTCTCTTTTTAACTAGCATCCATGACGATCGTATCAAATCCTAAACGGTATAAAATTTAATTTAAAATAACAAAAAAATCATACATAAAAATCTAAAAATATGAGATACCAAAAAATCTAATATGATACTTTTTTCGAAGAATAATTTTTTTTTTTATAAAAAATCTATTAAATTTTTTTGTCCCAAATGAATATTAATGAATAATTAATGGTTTTTATAGCCGGTAATAAATGGCTGCTTCTGCGGATACTCTCTGTCCATCAGAGTGCATTTATATTCGTCCATTAAATTGGGTCGTTTTGTTTATCCAATGTTGAAATGTCCAATAACCTGGGTTTATAGACATCTCTATTCAACAGCTGAACTGAAAAGCTTTTTGATTTTTATATATCTATATAGATATTTACATATACAGTAAACACTATTGATACTGTATAATAAATACCGAGTCTTAAATAAAAAAATATAATAGTAATATTTATATAAAATATTTGTTTATTTTGGAAATATAATCTATATGACAAATATTTTTTTTTAATTAAAAGCCTGAGGGGTGGATTTATTCAGAAATATGTTAATAAATTCGGATCAATATTTTTTTTTTATAATTTCAGGGAATTTATCCATCGAAGCGAATGAATAACTTTTTTTTAATGACCATGCCTTTTTTAAATAGTATCTGTTTGGCAGGATTATTATTCTCAAAAGCCCAATTTTTTTTTAATCTTCTATCAATGTCAATCCTAATAATTTTCATTAATACTAAAAATGTTCCTAAAAATAACTGGCCTTCACCAAACCTTTCCTGAGTTGGTATAATTTACTATCTATTGCTTCCTATATTCCTTGAACTTTTTTATCCGAATTCGCAACCAAAATGTGGGTTCATCTCTCATTCCAGCTTTTACTATATTTCATCACAAGACAAATCATCACATGATATTTCATCACTTTAATTTATCACTCTCCAAATCTTTTCGCAATAATTCACGAGCTAAAAGAGATGAATTATTGAATGATGATTTAAAAAGTGATGAGAATTATTCAGTGAAATTAAATACTAGATTATTTTCATGATTTGATTTTTCTAAATTCCTATACTTCTTAAGCAATTCGGAAAAATATAATTCCGTTAGTAGTGAAATAATCTCATGAATCATCTTGTATTGGTCAGGGTATAACAAGTACTTTTTGTCCTAATATCTTTGAAATTGGAACAAAAAGTACTTGTTATACTCTGACCAATACAAGATGAAACATGAGATTATTTCACTACTAACGGGAAACAAATACTCGCACCACGATCTCACTTTGCAACAAACTTTCAAACATAGAAAACTGACGAATAAGTGGAAGAGGTTCTTGTTTACTTGACCCAACTATTTAACTTCTATTTCATTTTCAAAATAAAAAAAAAATTTTTTTCTTTGAATTACTTTGATTTTCCCCATAAAAATTTAATCACAGTAGAGTTGTCCCGCATTGCCCATTTGCTCTCTTGTACTCTTTGCTGTCCTCTTTCCTTTTTGTTCTCTCTCTCATATGGAGATGTATATATATTTATGTACCAACATCTAGACAACACAGACGGACAAACACTCAACACGTTTCTCAAATGGATGTAAGCCCGAGCGAACGTAGTTGCAATCTCAACACGTTCGCTTGTTTACTCGCACAAACAAACCTTTTTTCTTCGTCTTCTTCTTTTTCTCTAAAAAGCACACACTTATTCTCTATTCTATATTTTTCTCTCATTCTATGAATTCCTTAAAAGTTCATTATTCATAGAATATAAAAAAAAATTGAAAAATTTTTTAAAGATAAAAAAAAGCGAGAGTGAATGACTTCACTCAAAGAATTTTATTAACATTTCAAAAATTTTATTAAGCTCTCTTTAATTGAAGAAAAAAAGAATTGAATCCTTGAATTTATATTCGTAAAACAAATTTATTTTAAATAATAAAAATAAAACAACATTATTATCATATGGGGATCTTTTTTAAATCAAAGGCCATATTCATCTTCAGAAATAATGGAAAGGCCGCATCGACCTTCGATCGATTACTTAAGATATAAACATTACTATTTTACAATATTCTCAACATAATTCCATTTACATTTTAAATCAACACCAAAAAAATAAAGATAAATAACTTTCCAAATTGTAATTGAAATGAAAATTTCTAAATTTATTAAACTAACTATAGTATAAATATAAATAAGCACATACAAAAAGCCCACCTCTGCATTAGTGCTTAATTTAATTAAAATAAATTTTATTTCATTTACATGCATATGGCTTTTAGGTCTTTTAGATTCCCCACTACTTCACTAGTGCTTTATTTTGTAAACATTTATGTCGATAAAGATAGAATAATAGATAAGAGAGGCCTAACTAAAAGTCTTCTCTGATGACCCGGTTTATTTATATTCCATCATTATTTATTTATTTTTTGAAGAGGCGAGTGCTAATCGGATAATCTTAGGATTAAGGATCTGAAGTTGTAACACAACTCAGATTGCTGCAAAAAATTATTGAAATTTACTAAAAATCTCTCGTCCTGTGTGTGGAAAGTGGGAAATAATCTCAGTCCCAGTAACAGGCACAAAAGGCCAATGATGACCTAAAAGCCAATGAGAGAGGAAATCCGTCTCAAAAATTGAATCCATCCATCATTATTTATTTATGTATGTCCAAAGTTACGCACTACAATGCATACTTGAAAAAGTTTTGTTAAACATACTGAACTTTTACTAAACTCGTAGTTAATTGTTACTTAGCATTCGAAACCCAAATTGAAAGAGATTATACGGTCCTTCTCTTTCTGTACAGTCATGTTCATAAGTTTAAAAAATTTCAAATCTGCTATGCCTGATAGAAATACTTATTGTTCAGATTGTATAATGGATGATTTCGCGCATCGCTTTTTGGCCATAAAAGGATAGATGATCAGTGAGTGCTGTCTGCACGGCTGATTCCCATATAATTATAAGAAAAAAAAAGCGCCTTATTTTAAATGCATTAAAAAGAGGAAAATTACTTTTTGCATTAAATTGTTTTTTATTTATGACAAAAAATAAAAAAGTGGACGGTCATTTAATATAATTTCTTATTAAGTTTCATTGACCAGCCACTCTTATTTTTTGTCTTAAATATAATTATTTAAATAAGTTATTTTCTTCTCTTTAGTGCATTTTACAGAAAAGCCTTTTTTATTTTTATTTTTTTTAAACAAAAAAATTAATTCAAAATTCTTTCAGAGCTTCTTTAGTTGGCCACTAGAGAGGTTTCAATCCTAATTTAATGATTTTCCTTCCTTTTAAATATTTTAAATAGGTTTTAAAAAAATGCAAAAATTATTAAAAATGATAAATAGAACAATTTTGTATATTGGTATTATATCATTAAATTTAGATCGAAATTAAAGAGATATTTTGATTTTTCAAGTTTGAAATTCAAATGATGTACTCATATCGAATTTTTCCTCGTTTTACTACAATATTTGTTGGAATTGAACTTATATACAATATTTCAGATCTCAAGTAAGGGTTTGAAAAATGGATTACAAGATATTGTACAGAGAGGAGGACAGACAGACAAAGCAAGTTAAATAAAAGCGTTTAAAAAGTAAACATTCCAGTTTACTTTAGAGTTCAGGGTGGGTCTAAATTTTTCTAAAAATTATATTCTTTTTTATCCACATATTACTTTATTTAGAGTTTTTTTTTCTTCTAAATCCCATCAAAATGAATCTCAATTATTATTGATTAGAAGATACTAAAAATAATTTATTTATATAAGAAAAAATTCAGAGTCCAATTAAGATATTTTTTTAAGTTTGAATTTTTTTTCTCGCTTACTTAAAAACTTACTAAAAAAGTGGAAATTAATTTCAAAATTGTGAGTAGAATTAATTTTAAATAAATAATGTAATTTACTTAGCTAAGCGACTCTTAAACTATTTACTTTCAAAATGAAAATGTTTAAATCTTTATTTATTTTATTATCCTATCTCTGAAGACCACTAAACATTCATATTCATGAATTGGAGGCCAAGATGACTTAATTTTGCTGCAATCCTGGAGAAAGTTTTTTTGATCACAAAAAAAAAAGTAAATGCATTTATTTTCATTCTCTAATTAAGCCCTGAACTTTGGTGAGGGAGAGATATAGCCTCATGTACCAAAAGTCATTGGTTCGCTTCCCTTCCTGAGCGACAAAAATTTATTTAAATTATATTGGCTATCAATTAATTTATATAAGTATTTATATAAATAAGGGCGGAAAAAGACAAAAAAATTATCTAATCTAAGAATCTAAGAAATCAAACTCAGAAGGGTATTAATTATAAAAATTTTTATATTATTGTAAAAACAGTTCGATTTATATTTATTTATTATTTGACCAAATCTGTTATCAAAATGATGTGAAATTTAATCATATATTATTTAATTCACTTTCTTTTGGAAACTTTATTTATTTTATGACCACAGGTGTGAGTAAAAAATGGACATCCATCTTCTAGCGACTGACTGGCTCTTCTTGCTTCGAATTAGGATAAAGCCAAGTTTGGATTGGAGGGCTTCCCTAGGGAACCCACCCTGTTTATATTGGCTCTCCTTTGCCTCCCGTTCTGGTTTATTCTATTTAAACCTAGTTGGAAACTTTGTTGTACCCCGCGAAAATGGAGGGCGCCAACTCCAACTCTGACAACGACAAACCCACGTAGATAACCCCTTCGGCGGATTAATTGTTGTTTGTGAGGGCTATATTGAAAGCGAAGGGGTTTTTTTTTTTTTTAATATAGCTTCGAGGGAATTGGGAGAATTTGCTTTTGCATCACGATGGCTAAAGCTTGCAAAAGGGCCTGGGGTTGAAAGATGGCGGTCTGGGGTTTAATCTCGAGTGACTTGTAGCTCCTTCCAGTTGGACTCACTCTCAGGGACTGAATCCTAGGGGAACTCTAACCCAGAAGAACATATTTGAGCTATCTGAACAACGCACAGTTTAAATAAATAGGCTTTTGAAAAAAAAAAAACTACCATTTGATATTTGCCTTGTTCTTTTTTATTAAATCCTCCATTATTGATGTATGAAGCCATATATTCATCTCACAGTCTTTATTAAGATTAAATAATGATACTACAAATTAACAAACAAGTTAATAACAATTAATTTTTCTTATTTATATATAACAATCAGGCTCATTAAAGCTGAAACGTTTCAACAAATTTGAGAGTTTTTATTTACATAGGGGCGATTCTTTGGGTGCTTACTCTTCCCTTTCTACATCAACAATCTGCCCCAGAGAACGTTACGCGAATAAAAATAAATCGTCGATATCAGTCAAAGATTATCTCTGTCCATTTGTCAACTCAATGTGCGCATGCACACAATCATCATGTACAATCCGAACCTGAAGTTTGTAATCAACAAATGTCAGCATTCTATTTGAAATTTTTAAACATATTGAATATATTGGATGATAGAAGCGGAAATCTCGCAAAACAATTATATTTCGTTGCCGACGTTTCAAACATACGTCACGTTAATCTAGAGGCCTAACAATTCTTATGACAATTTTGTTATACAGATCGAGAAATATAATTTGTTTTATTTCAACAACTGGCGGCTCAGCTAGATTCCCGTTCAATTAAAAATCTACAACGAACTCGCACAGAACTTATTTGAAGTCATATTGAATTAAACTGTACTTAAACAGAAAACTAAATAAGTGTTCTTTATGGTTTACAGAGATCAACCCCAATAAAATAACTTTAAAATCTCAAGAAGGGCTCAAAATTTATATTTATATAGAAATCAATGTTATAAACAATATAATAAAAAATATTTCATAAGGTTCCATTTCAAAACCTCTTCCCTCTTTTGTAACGATTCTAGATTCATAGAATCGATACATTTCTTAGAATTTTGCACACCTATATCAATCAAACCATTTGAAATACCACAGCCAGTTTTTATATTTATCATATTTACGATTTTATATAATGTATGGTAATCATATTTTCTGCCACCATCAAATCCAATTCCCTTTTATCGCTCATTCATTGAAACAGTTAGGAGACATCGGTTGATGAATTGAAATAAAGCGAGAGAGGGGAAAAATAAAAAATGATATTTGATTGTAAATCACGTTTTTTGTAGATGAATGCCTGGGATGCCTATTTACTAAAACTAGACCTGGTTTTTTGCAGATGACCATGGCTGCTGTGGCGCCGGGCGAAGAGGTCGGCTGACCGCAAGAGTTTCCGACTCGAGGAGGTCCTCCTGTAGACACCCTATGGACATGTCAAGGCGTCAGGCCATCCTTGGCTGCCTGCTCATGGTCTTTGGCCTCGCGAATGCCTTCTTCAGCACCGGTAAGTTCATCAAAATATTGATATACAATTCTACTTGTAATTGATCTCCAAGATTGTTTTAAAGATTTTATAATAATATGTATAGCACCTCCTGTCTTTTCTGTGGAAATATCTTTTTTCATCTCCACGACTCCGAAAACTAAAGATTCGACACGATTGTTTCGACTATTTTTACATGTTTCCCCCCCCCCTCGCCCCCCCCTAAGGGTGTCTTATATTTATCATATTTACTATTTCTTTCCATATCATATGTGTATAGGTTGAAACAATTCCAGCCGTTCTAGAGAGCATACATACACATACGTATATAATTATATATATAGATTTATTTAATATGACTAATTTGAGAATTTCTCTTTTTAATATAATTTTCATTCATTTGTTATTATTACTTTTAAATTTAATTATTTTGAAATATAATCAAGTTCCATACTAAATTTATATATTCCAATTTCTTCATCATCTCCCTAACTGATTGATAGTTTGAACATGACTTCACCACAATATAATTAAAGTGAGATACTATTATTATCAAATTTGAACTATCAATTACCTATTCGGGATAGAATTATCAGATATAATAGGTATATTCACCGAGAACAAACAAGATATTTGATATTAGAACCAGAATAATAAATAATTACTCTAAATTTATTTTAAAATATAAATGATTTAATATAATATTTAATTAAAAAAAAGAGAGAAAAATTTCTAACTCATCTCCTTTTAACTCTATCACTTGACTATAAATTTTAATCACTTAACAGAGTATTTATTCTAGAGCTGAAATTTGGGAGTTGAAAAGATCATTAAACTTTGACTGATATTTTTTTCAAATCATAGTAAAAAGAAATATTTTTAGGAAAAAGTATTATAACTAATAATAAATAATGTTTTGTGTTTATTTATTAAAATGTAAGATTTCAGCCATTTATTCTATAGAGAGAGGTACTTAGCCTTTTTTGTACTGCTGATCCCTTTGACAGCAAAGCCAAGGGCCATGGGCTTATCAGAATATTTTTAAAAGTATAGTAGTTCCTCTTACTACGTTTGTACGAATTTTTCATATTACAAGCTGGAACTCGTCCAAAATATTGACTCCGACGACGAGATCATTTTATTTGAAATATACTTAAAATAATAAAATAAAAATATTTATCCGAATATCATTAAAATTTCTGTTTTCTTAAGCAAAACTTAAAGAAAAATTAGTAATTCATCTTTATTTAAGATGTTTAAAAAATTAATCATTATTTTTGCGTTTTTTTTTTTAATGAATATATTAAGTTGATTTTTTTCTTACCTAAGATCATGGACCCGAGGATAGGAATCCATTTTATAAACTTCTAAGGGGAACTGATATTAAAATGGCTACCTCTAGTGTCGATGTGACTTTTTTACGTTGGTGAGCGTTATACTTAGAATAGGATTACCAAATATCTGAAATATGAAAATATGTCAATTATTGAAAAAAAAAAAAAGTATTACAAAAATCTACAGAAGGACATTATTAAAAAATTTAAATAAGTAATTATTTTTTTAAATGTAAATTTACATGATACATTAATAAATAAGTAAAGTAATTACAATGTGTATTTTATTAGCTTGTATAATAAATTTTAAACTTTTTTTCTTTTTTAACAATTTATTATAAATTATAGTACAATCTTTAAAGTAGGAGATTTATAATTTTCTTTCGAAGGAGAAAGGGCGGAGGACAAAAAGGTAAATTTTAGGACTGTCCTCCCAAAATAGGGTTCAGTAGATAGAGGCATGTCTTTCTCACTTTACTTGATATACAACCTGAACCTCAAAATAACTAGCCAGTACGTTGTATTTTTTGACACATAACTAACTGCCTTTTAAACAGAAACTGTTAATTGATTATTTCAATTCCAAAATAAAATTATTATAATGTTAAATCCATTAAAATATTTAGACACTCAAAAACACTTTTTATGAAAGAACATTTGGACTAAATTAGATTTTATTAACCAAGAGACTCATTAGAAGTCTTGGATTTTAGTTTTAATAGGTTTCTGCAAGTTTACTTCAATAGGTACTGTATGTGGCTTTAGGTTGTGTGTTTATACAAAGGCTTTAAATGGTGAGTCAGGTGAGGGTGGGTGGTGGCAAAAGAGAAAGGATAATAATGCTGAGCATGTAGAAACAACGTAACTTTAATATATTTATATCTTCCAAACAAATTCATCCAATTAGCAACCCCCGGCATCCCAGCACATCCACCAAGTTACGCACACTTCTTTCATTGAGCTGGGCAGTGGGGATTGTTCTGCATCGGTGTTGGTCCAGCCCTTGGGGGGCAGTTGTTTCCCTCCAATTAGCCCTGGAAGGGCTCTTCTTCTTCGTCTGTTCTCTCCTTTTATAACCCATTCTTAGAACTCGACCCTCTTGAGTCCGAGGCCCATTTAATTATAACATAACGGTACTCTGTGCCCTCCGGGCCCTTCATTGGCAAATCATCCAAATGTTTGTAAAAGGATAATATTATTTAATTATTTATCTTTCATTTACAACCATAACTTAAACTTTTAAGTCACTTGATCTTTTTATATATTTTCTTCATTTCATAAGTTTTGTTTTCCGAGAATGCCTTTTCTATTTTGCTTAAAAAATAAAATTAGAATGCTTTATAGGCCAACTTAATAGTGTATATAATAAAAATAAATCGTGGAACCATAACCTTCATAACCTTTTGGAGAGGAGAGTCAAAAGGAGACGAACCTCCCTCTAAATCCCCAATTGAGTTCACACTTATAAGAGTTTATTAATAAAAAAGGCATTTTGGAAGGCATTTGCCTCCCCCAACCCTTCCTTAAATCGATAGTTTGGTGATCATAATCCTAATGGAGCTAGTTCGAGTCTTGAGTTTGTGAAAAACAATTATTTCTTCATCCCCCAAATTAATTTCTTTTTTTTTCTCTTTTTTGGCATCTGAGGTCACCGAACCGAGGACTTGTGCCTCTACTCAGGTCGTAAATAAATTTATTTATTTATATCTTAAATATTAAAATATATTCCTTATGAGTTACTGAGGGCTCTGGGTAGCAGTTCTGCAAAGGAAATCGGTATTCGCATCCCCAGCATGAGGGATTTTTTCATTAAATAGAAATATTTAATATAAACAAATCCTCAAGTATACTTTGGGTTGGATAAAGTTCTCAGGCAACTCTACGAGAGAGCATGGATCTGACATTCCGTCCTATCGAAGGGATTGAAAGAAAGACTCCCTCTAAACGAAGTACTCTTCGCAAGATGTGCTGAGACAAACTTCAAACTAGGACATCTTACCTAGCATAGATTAGATTGGATGAAAGGGGCTGGAAGAAATTAGATAAAGGAGTAGTTAACTACCTATAAATGAATTCAGGAGGAAGAGTTAGGGATCAAATAATGGGGTGCCGGTAAATAGCTACGGCTGAGTTTGAAGAGTTTGTCTCCGTACCCGAAAGCACCTCGGGTAAATAGACGAGGATCTCGGCAAATGGGCCTCTACAGTCCAAATGAAATGAAAATATAACTTACTAAATAAACTTATTTTTTTATATAATTTTATATTATTATTATATAAAGTAAATTTATATCAAATTTAAAACTCTAAAAAACTAAATCCTCCTGGCTTTAGAATAATTCATTAAACATTCTACTTAAAACAAAAAAAAAAAACTTACATTTTTAAATATTAATTGGGATTATAAGAAGATAAAACATTTAAAAGTGCATTATGTTTTTGAAGTTTTAGTTTTATAAACAAAAAACAAAAAAAAAAAACGATGTCGGTTATTTTTTTTTTTTTTTTATTATTTAATGTAAAAACTTATTAATTATAAAAGAATTTTTAATGTTTATAAAAAATAAAAAAAGTGAAGGCAAAGCTTTTCTTCCTCCCCAGCAGAGCGCTGAATAAACATAATCCTTCTGCCTTTAGTCCAAAGTTAATTATAATTCTTGTATACATTTTTTTTTATTGTACTACCTGAAGGTCTTTTTCAATGTTATATACAATTCACCTTTTTTATTTTGAATTTCCCCTTTGAGTTTTTTATATTTATTCTATTTTTTTTCTTCTTTTTAATATAGAAAAGAAAAGAATTTAGAAATAAAAAAAAAAAAAAGCTTTTTAAAAAAAAATTTGAATTATGCTTTTTTTTTTAAATAAAACCATCTTTATTTTAATTTTTAAAAATAGTTCGTTCTATTTTAGTTTTTTTTTTTTATCATTGATAGGCAGGCCATTGGGTATTAATAGAACAGCGTAAATTGGTAACACAGCGCAATTCCATAGGCTATTAAAGTGCGAGTTATCTCACACGCGTTATACGGGT
>JAAAKE020107153.1:0-17326 GCA_010014785.2 Anisolabis maritima
ATCATTTCGGGAATAAAATTTAAAAATTTGTGTATCTATTTAAAAAATACCATTTTATTTTAAAAAGTTTTTATTCCATGGCTTTTTTTTTTTTTTATCCATATTTTTTGAATATCTTTTTTTATAATCTGAAAGTTATTATTCTTTTTTTTTGAATGACATTAAAAAAATATTAATATTTATGTTTCAGTGTCGAATTTGAATATCTGAATCAATGTATGGGACTAGCTTTGTTGATTTATTCAAGATGAGATAGGTGAGTGTGCTTAGATCAGAAATGTGTGAAAAGATAGGAAGTCAGCCAGTAGGATTCCCTCTATGGAAATAAAACTCCCAAAAGATGCAACGTTTCGACATTATTTAAAGCCGAAACGTTTTATATTTTGGAAGTTTCATTTCGATAGAGGGAATCCTACTGGCTGACTTCCTATCTTTTCACACATTAACTTGGAATTAAAAATTCTTAACTTAATTAATTTCAAAAAGAAGGAAATTAATCGATTAGCAAATTTTTGAAACGCAAAATATTAGATAATATCTTTAAGCTCATACAGATACACTAAGTTCACTAGACATATATTTCCCCCTCTCTACTATCTATCCATTTTGAGCAAATCTATTTACATTAGTATTGATTCATGTTGCTTCCGATTTGTAAATTGATACTTGATTGTCAAATGCATCTATTGAAATCATAATATAATAATAAATGGAGCGATTACACTCGTCTGATAATAGAATTATAATTGTAAAGTTTTGGATACACGAAGTGCTTTCCTACAAGAAGGCAAACATCCTTTGGCCATTAATTAATTCATCCTATTTCCTCCTGAGTTTGATCTTAGGAAATACTTAAACATATCGATTTCTGAACTTAAATAGAACATTAAACTATTATATTTCAAAAAGTATTTATTGAATGGCAAAGAGGCTTTTGTTTATTAACAATCAATTAATAAATTTGATTATTTATTACCTATTCAAGATTCACCCGTGCTTGACATTTACGATCCTGGTGATCTCATCTTATAAACCCCAAAAAAAAAATAAAAAAATAGGGATAAGAAAAAAATCATCTGGTGCCACACCACGTTTACTTGTCCATTATTTTTAATATTTTACAGGCATAAACTTTATTTTTTAACTTGATATCGGTAAGTCTTAGCTTAGTATATGTAAATTAGGAGAAAATAAGATATAAATAGGTTATAATAAAATAAAAAATATTTTACTGAACAAATACTCTTTCCCTGGAAGAGTTGTGAAAAATATTCTAGTAGTGTATTCTTTTCATTGATGTATCAGAGTTAAATTTTCTCATTCGACTTAACTTAATCCCTTTTCTTTTTATTGATTTACAATGAAAGAAAAGAAAAGAAAAAAAATAAATCTTAATAAATCAAGCTTTCTCCAGGTGTGAGACGTTATAAAAAAGTTTTAAGATTTATGAATATGCTTTGAAGTTTGAATCAGAGTGGAAATAAGTTACACAACAGCGGGGATGGGTGAGGCTATATCTGTCTGTCTATCTGTCTGTCTTTCTGGCCAGAGTTTCAGGGCAAAAAGATACCCTCTTCTCCCTCGGGAAATTTCCTCAGCGAACATCTAAGACGTTAAACCTACAATCTTGAATAGTTAAATGAATTTAGGTCTGTAAATTCGTGCTATTTAATATCTATCAAGATGTCTGAATCATTATCAGTGCTTACTGTCAACTAGTTTAGAGTTTACTTAATTAAATCTCCATTTGTGTCCGCTTCCAATTAGCAGAGACAACAAAACTATTAAATTGAAATGGCAAATTTTTTTATATTAATATAATACTTGTATTTTTTATAACATTATAACTAAAATAAAAAATTTGCATGGTTCGTTTTTTAGAAATTTTTTATAAACCCTATTGAATGAATCACTGTTTATCGATGGGTCAAATGTATTTTTAATCAAATAAAATTTTTGTGGAAAAAGGCGATATAACTATTGTGAACTACAAACAATCGTAAAAGCCTAATATAAACGATCTTTTTGAATCAAATGAAATATTAAAATAACATATGATTATAATGTTGGTAAGAAAATTCGAAGTTTTTTGGCAATACCTTTTTATATAATATTAAAAAAATTATTGGTTTAAATCTTTGCTCTTCTAATAAACTTTTTAGATGAATCCGTACAAAAAGTTGTTCAAATTTTGATATTAAGCTTAAGAAATTTTTTAAAGACAAATTTATTTATTATTTACAGGAGTCCAGAGATCGACAGACATCAAAAGCCTGATTTTTGTATTCAGTCGAAAAGTTAAAATGGTGTAATTACAATATCTCACTAAGTTAATGGACGGTAAAAATATATTATGACTATATTTTTTATTTAAATATAATTATTTTCCTAGCTCTGTTTCGCTTCATGTATCAAAGTTTGCTTCCCATCCTGAGCGACAAAAATCTATTCATATTATATTAATAAATAAGAACGGAGTCTAAATGGCCTTAGAAGCCGAAAGACAAAAAAATGTTATCTCAAACAACATAAATATCCATGGAATATTTTCAATGAAAGGTACTAATTTTCAATTTCAAACGATTTCAAATATGCAAATTTTACTAAATATTATTTTAAAAACTTTTTTATCTATATTTTTGTTTATTGACAAACTAAAATCTATCTTTAGCACAATTTAAAAAAGTAATTTTTTTGAGATGACATATTTAGTGATTTTATTTGATTTGTGAAGAATTCACCCCTTCAAAACGTGCTGTTTGAAAACTCAGTTTGAAATTTGTTATGATTAGATAGCTTTGCTTACTTACCAACTTCTTTGGAGCGTGACTCAAGCAAAAAAATGTATTCGAGACCTGATGAATTAAAGGAGACGTGCAACGAATGTCTTCAAGTTTGCGGTATTGGACCAAATAAATATCAAAACCCTCTTCGGTGGAGAGTAGATAAGTTGTAGTTGTAATTCTACATAAGAGATAGGTGTTTCTTCGGATTTTTTCATTAAATAAAAATATTTGCTGCTGCCTGTTAAGGCAGAGGTAAAGTTCCTAATTCACGAGCTAAGGGTCAGTTGTTCGTTTCACCTCCTGAGTTTTTTTTTTTTTTTAATATTCTCTTATTCTAAATTTTCAGTTGTGTCTCGATTCTCAAAGTGGTAACCTTGTGAATAAATAATTTGAAAAATCAAGGAGGATAGAGGAGTGAAGGCTTCAGGTGATAAATAATATATTCTTTGAGGCAATTGATTTAGATTTATTTTAAAGCATCATCAGACCTTCCGTTGAGAAGTAAATAAAAAATAACAAATTTATGTCTTGAATGAATGAAAAGTTATTAGGATATGAAGACAGAGATTTGTGCATTGGTTTATTTTTTTTTTTTATTTACTTCTCAATGCAAGGCCTGATGATGATTTAAGATCGCCTCAAAGAGAACATTATTTATCACCACACCTTCACTAGACTTCTCCATCTTCCTGGAATATTAGGTCATCATATTTTACATATTGAAAAAATCAACTTTCGTAACCAGAAGGGGTCCATGGAGAAATCTGTAGGGTACCAATGTTTTGGTATTTACATCCCGATCACGAGAGATTTTTTTATATTTATATTTGTAAAAAAATTCCTTCTCTGCTCTCGATTGAAACATTGCAACCATACATAATAGAGGCCTTAAGCAACTCTACAAAGAGAGGGAGTTACTATGACATTCTGTCCTAAGGAAGGGGCCTAAACAAGGATTGCTTCTCAAAGATGCACTCTTCGCAAGGAGTAGGCTATCCGCTGGTGCTGAGAGAGTCTCTCCACAAACTAGGATATCCTTCCTGCCTATAGAACAGTCTTAAATTATAGGATCGACTAGAATTAGATATGGGAGTAGTTAGTTATTCCAGGATGAGGGTTTAGGTTAGGAAATCAAGTAATTTCCTGGCTACGGCCAGAGGTCGGATTGGTTTGAAGTGGCTCCATGATCGTCGGGTAAATAAATGGGAACCCGGTAGGTAGGCTTATATGGTCCAAATGAAGTGAATTGTAAAATGAAAAAATGATATGATATACTACAATAAAGAAAAAACACATCGTCAGAAAAAAATCTGATGTGACAGCACATCATATTGCTTTCTCTTGACTAATCTGGTAAGAGAAATTTGTTGTCCTCTTATCACACCAAATTTTTATATTAGATATAAACTAAAAATTTTAATGAATTTATTTTTGTTCAAGTCTAATATTTAAAAAAATTATTATTATTTTTTGTTTATTAAATGGTTAATTTAAAATTTTTTATTCTAATAATTATTTGCTGAATATCAATTAAAATAAAAATATTACTTTTTTCCAATATTTTTAAATAAAATGGAAAATAAATATAAGGACAAGTTGAAGACCAAAAGTCATTTTATTATAATAGAGGTATATGCAGACACACACTAAAGGTTCCAACTAGTTATTTCGAACCTAGGATGCAAATTTCATGCTGATTCATTCAACTTGTCTAGAACTTAGTTATTAAATAAACAAAATTCTATCTCTCACTCATCTATTTATTTATTAAATGGGGAAACATGAGCATTATAATATAAAATAGATTTCCTTTGACTTTTCACATATATGTATGTATATTGAACTATATATCTCTATATATATACACTATATACTTTGACTCATAGATGAAAGGAATTATTATTCAAATTTGAAACTAGGTGGAGTCACCGAAAAATATAAATTAGAGGTAGCTTATATTTATATTTTAATGATCAGTATAATTTATTATGTAGGTCTATATCTCTATCTACCAGTTGTTTACATTTGCTGAATGAATTAAAAATAACATTTCAGTTTAATTTCTAATTCACTGTGAGTTCAGGCCTGGTGAAAAGGTGAATGACGATTAGAAATTAGCCAAGCTACGACTGGCATTTCATCTTCCCCTATGACTTACTAATTTGCCCCTCCAAAATGAAGAAAAAAAATATCTAAAAACATCGAAAGGCGCTATGAGGGGCTGCCACTCCTTTAGGAAAAAATATAGGATTAGTTAGCAAATGAATGTAGAGGGATAAAATATCTATGGTCAAAGATAGGCTTGGTTTGAGGTGTGTGTTTTCGAGCACAAAGGCACCTAGGGTAAATAAACAAATATTCCCCAATGTGATATGAAATTTAATAATCAAATTAGTTTAAATCCAACTAAGATTTCGAGAATTAAAAATAAAATTTTCTTATAATAGGAGGAGCGGAATAAAAATTATTATAGCATAGGGCGCATAACTCCTAAACCATAGCCTATTTTGAAAATCGAACAGCAGCCACTTTTCAATTAAACTCCAAAATGAGACAATACTGCCAAATGTCAAAGAGGGCCATCAATTATTTTAATCACACATTGTATCGCATCCATCTAAGTTACATTTGTATTCTAATTAATTAAATTGCTTTCATATAGAACAGATTTCAACCTCGAAATCAACCATTAAATATCTCACCCCCCCCTTTAAAGGTTAATTAATTCCTAAATAACCCTCTCGAAATTAAGCGATTATTATTTCCTGGATCATTTCACTAACACTTATTACGAATAATAAATTATATGCGAAAATTGTAATAGCTTATATTTATATAGAATAGTATTTTGAACGTTTGGAGTAATTTTCAAGAGTGTTGGGTATGGAAGTGATGGTGGGGGCGGTTGGTTTTTGAGGTCGAACCCCAAATTTGGCCGGTGGACGTCTCAGAGCTTTGGGTGTTCTGTCCCAAACAGAACACCATCACCTCCAATTTCTCCCTAGATCTCAGAGGCAAACCCAAACCTCTGAGACGTCCACCGACCAAATTGGAGTTTAGCAAGACTGCAACTCCGAAAACAAACCATCGCCTCCAAACCTTCCACTCTTGAAAATGGGTCCAAAAGGAGAGTCGAAACGTCGAGTTAATCCTAACAATCAACGCGGTCCAACCAGTCAAAATGCTGTTCCACATACATCCAACCGCAGAAACCTTCTAATCATATACATATATAGATGTATATATGTATATAGCCTTTTTTTTAAATCAATTTAATTAACACTTCCAGTTAGGTGGCCTTTAAGCTTTTGTTGCGTATTCATCCAAAAGATATTTATATCTCTACTTGTCTAAATTCAAGATAAAAATTCAATTTAACATTTCCCTATGAATTGAATAAATCCATTTTCAAATAGAATTAAAGAAAATATCTATTTAATAAATTGGGAAAAAAAATATGAATTTGAATTGCAAATTATTTTAATGAAATTTCTTCCGTTCTTTTAACATGACATCACAATATGTTTTTTCCAGACCTAAAAATACCCTTTTAAAAGCAAACAAAGCGTGGATTAATTTTCTTAAGATACCCATTGTTTGAATATACTCATTTGAAGAGAAAGAGAGAGAGAGATCTTGCATAGAATTTGAATGATTCTATAATCATATCGCAGCCCATTCTAGGTTCTATAGGCGAAAGAGAGCAGAAGGTGGTCTTAATTTCCTCCAGGCCAATGCGCTCCATGCAATCTGCCATCTCTCCAAGTCCCCGGGTGCTCGGGATGCTGGGTAATGAGGTCAGATGGCGCGCGTGCGTCTCTTCTGATCGCTATTTTATTATGGAGTTAAAGTTCCATTGGGATGCTATTTGCATCCGGGACACGAAATGGCGCCTAGTTAAAAGATACGCCTCTTTGCTTATGACGTTATCACCTCTTGCTCCATGACTAACCGTCAATTCCTTCTATTCTTAAAAAGACAACATACCACTACCAGATGATTTGAAACTTGATGACTATATAAAGATGAAAGATTTGGAATGACTTTAGTCAGATTGTAATTATATCAAATTTTAGAATGCATTAAAAGAAATGTTTTTTCAATTCTGTGTTACATTAGCTGTTGGTAAAACGCCTAAATTTTAGGCCTGAAAAAGCCTTTTTGCTATGCAAATCTAACATTTCACTATAAATATTCGAGCATTATAAGTATAATTGTCGAAGATTTCTATAAAAATTGTCCTTGTTACTTTATTGACCGTCGAAATTGAATTATGAATACGACTGAAAAGTATTAACATAACTAGCTCTAGCTCGGGTAACTCCTGGTTGCCATTCACCAGGGTGGTCGCCAGGTCTAACCCCCTAAGTTAGTCCTTACTTATATATTTGTAGAGAGATTGAAACTTTTTTAATTTTTTTTTACAAAATAAATGTAAAGTGTTTAATATGCAATATAGAGTACGAAAAAACTTGTTACACGAGGGAACAAAGCCGAGATTTTTGACTGAAAATTCAAAGATCTCGGATTCGTTTGGTGCTCAAATGGTAGACAAGCTACTCTAAAATGATATTCCAAATGAATATTATCTATGTATATAATTATTTTACATTTGAACCAGAATATTATTCTAGTTTATTCTAATTAGCTAAGCAGTTCCTTATTTTCAGAGAATGTTTTAAAATAAAATATTATGGAAATAGGATAAAATGAAGAGGTCTTAAAACATATTCATGAAAAGATCAAAAGAAGAATAGCTTATACTAGAACAAACGAGAATGATTATGTTAGTGGAAATTAATTACAGTTCATTTTTATTTTATTTTGTATAGGAATTTCATCTAGCTCCGATATTTTAAAGGAAATAAAAAAAAAAAGAGGCTTTAAAGATTAGATGAAGGATGCAGATGCAAAAAAAAAAGTGTGGATCAGAGCAAGCAAGATGATGTGAGAGGAAGAAAGAGATATTCAACTCGGTTGGAGGAAGGATGATACATTTGGAAAAGTGAGAGAAAATCAGAAGAATGTTGAAAGGAGGTAAAAATAAAAATACTGGTGGTGCATTTGAGAATTGGCAAAAAATATCAAGAAATAAAGAAAAAAAGAAAAAATTTTCTTCTTTCTCTCTTTAATGTAAATAAATTTTAAACTAAATATTTTTTCTTTTTTATACTATAAAAATCGGTCCATTTGAAGAAAAAAATAAATAAATAAACCAACTAGGGTAAAAAAAAGAGAGAAGTTCAGTTTCTTCTGTGCTAATAAAAACTGCCAAAATTTTAATACGTATATTAAATTATACAATACTATTTAGGGTATGTTTGAAAATTCCGAAAACTTTTTTTTTATAATTCCTCTTCCACTTAATAAAGATATTTTTTAATCAGAGTCTTCTTTAGGAAATTTTCATAACAGTGATGAAAAAAAAAAATTTAATCAATATAATCGATATGTTTTATCTAAATGTCAAATACTTTTGTATCTTAAAAAGTTTCTTTTGGAATGTAAAGAACGTAAAATTGAAATTTAATATCAATTTCAAGAATACGAGATGTGGGTGTCTTATTTAGTTCTGAAAGGATGGGAATGCAGTAAGGAAGGCATGATTTGTGTCTAAAACGTCGACAATTAAAAAAAAATCAAATAATCTTTTATTTAATTTCTTCTGGCTGGATTCCTTCGAGAAATCAATTTCAAAATTTTAATTTTCATCTTAAACTAATAAAAATTAAGTTACGAGGCACTCGTTACCGTCACATGTTTTGAGTTCTCTAAAATTTAAATGAACTTTGATTCATCTTCCTCTTTACAAAGTGACTTTTTTATCCTTCCTGTCTCCCGTATTTGAAATATCTATGTTTTTCGACATTTAATTTTTTCTCACCTCCATTTTTGGCCTGTTACCCACATTCTTCCTAAGTAAGAGTTGATTTTTAATAAATATATATCTTACCTTAATTTTTATCTCTAATTTCACTGATTATTATTATTAATACATTAAAATGGCTGTTATAATTCAATTTGTACTTATATTTATTATTTTGTCAGTTCTCAAGACTGACAACTTACCCAGGTATTATTAATATAAATTATAAATTTATTTTCTGTATTTCTATTATACTATATATTTAAATTTAATTCTTTAAACGCTAATTAATTTCTTCATCTAAAATCATCAATTTTATAACTAATTTCATATTTGGTATTTGATTTAAATTTAAAATCCTTTAATTAAATTCTAATAAAACTATGTTTCGTTACTTTGATTCATTAATCATTTCACATTAAAATTCGAGGAAATATAATATGTGGATATATGCCTATCAAATGAATTTATAGGAATATTTTATAAGTTAAATAATTACTAGATATTACTATATTATTAAAACATATTTAATGTTTTAAAAAGTTTTCAAATAAAATTTATTTAAATAATATAAGTAAAAATATTTTTATAGTACCGATCCCGCAGTGCGCAGTGAATAAAAAAGAAAGGCTTACTTTAATAAAAAACTATACGAAACATCTCATCGTGATCAACGAAGCATACAAAGGCTTTTATTTGGCTGCATCTCCCTTCTCCAAAAAACTTTATTATTATTTTAAGAAGTTGTCATATAAGTCTGTTATTTTTTTTTTTTTTTTTTTTTTGAGAAAATAAACAATTAAGTTTAGAGATCCAGATAGGCTTAAAAGTCGGATTCCTATTTATTTAACAGAATTATTTTTGTGCACTAAAGGGTACTGCTTAAAATGTGAGATGTCTAACTGTAGCCATCTCTCGGCACTGTGTTTAATTAATTTAATTTGAATTAATTAATTTTAATTTAATGTTTAGCTACTGTTTCAGAATATTGGCTTTCAATTAAAAAGGGAGAGAGGGGGGAGGCTAGATGTGGATTTGAATCGGAAAGGCAATTGAAACAATATATGTTTAACCAATATTTTTTTCCTTTCATTATTATGAATTATGAATATGTTAATGTTATATATATATATATTTAAAGCTAAAGTGAGTATATTTTTTCTGATGGATAAAGTGATCCATGACCCACGAACCCAGAACCTCCAGCTTCTCCGGGGCATTTGTGTGCATCGAGTTCCGGGACCATGGACACTAGCAAAAATATACTCACCAAATATTTTTAAATAAAATGTGTCTAGCAAGTCCACTCCATATATTGAATAATATCTAATATAAATGAATAGATTTTAAATTCGAGTTGTTAAAATTTAGTTGACATTATTTTGAAAAATTTTTAAAAACATTATTGGAATTAATAAGCTAGGCATTTTTGGGGTTCTCTCCTCTACCTAAAATTGATTAGCTTGTGCCTGGCTTCATCTTTCATTTAAAGTAACAAATGGACACCCCTCTAGTTTGTTTCAATTATTTTTATATGATCGAACATCTAAAGAAAGAATTTTAATTAGACATATCTAAATCTAAAAAGAATTCAATCAAACAGCATCATTTCATCTGATCCACATCTCTTAGATCACAAGAGATCTCCAAAAAAAAAAAGGGTCTCGTAAATAAATAAGTAAAATTGAAAATTCCGATTCAATTGGCTCCTCCTTAAGGGCAGAGGAAAGAGGATCAGAGAGGATTCAAGTGCAAAGGGAAATAACGCCTGTTAGTCTCTTCTGATGAGGAGAGGCGGCGGTCGGCCAGTCAAAGCGCTTGCCTAAGGGCCTTTCAACGGCCAGATACAGTACAAATATGAAAGGGTCCTTCAAATCTAACAAATTTCTTCTTGTTTTCATCCATATGCAAATTTCAAATAAAAATATCCTTTTCTTTATTTCTTATAATAATATTTTTATATGGGGCTATAAAAAAACTCTATTAGTTTTGTTCATTTACGGGTGGGATGGTTTAATAAATCAGTATTTTTGATAAAAGATGATCTTCAGATCTTATGTATAACATTATTGTATTTCTGGAACTTTTCATTTATTGTAGACATTTTATACAACGTTTCAAGTATATCTGACAAAAACAATTTTTAACACCTTCGGAAGAGGATAAGTATTTTTTTTCAGTGAATTCCGCAATTGTCATCAAATTAGTCCAATAAATCTAATCACAAGAAATATAGGAGAAATTGAATAAAAAATTATTTAATATGTAATATATAGTGAGAAAGTATTGCGATCGCAAAATATGATTTTTTTTTTGAAGTCATAGCCAAACAACATATAGCATAAATATATTCAGTGAATTCGGTGTTAAATTAATTCACGAAAAAGCCCAGGTAAAATTAATGACAGCATACAGGTATATAATATGGACGATTCCAATGAAATACAATTCAATTACAATTACATTTATAGATTCATAAATCAATTTCATGAATTGCTTCTCAATTGGTTGCTCCCTTGAGAAAAAAGTCAAACGTGATTTAAAATCAGTATCATTAATTAATCTATAAATAAATTATTTTGACAATAAATTTATATTGACTGATTCATCCATTGATAATTCGCCTATTAAATCAAAAAAAGGATTTATTCGGATAGCAATCGAGAAAATTGCTCCATTAGTGGATTTAGCACGCAAATGCCAATGACTACATAATAAAATCCAATCTTCTTAAATTGAATTGAGTTAAAATTTATTGGAGGTACTGTTCTCTAAGTATGATGAGAATATACTTGTATTTAAGAGAGCAACGGATAACATAATCTATAAGAATCAGATTAAAATCCATCATAAATAATGTGGTCAACCGTACTTCTTTGGGGAGTTTTGTACTGCTTTTTAATGAACCGTACTCCAAAAGTACTCTTTCGCAATTCCTTTCTATACTCATTTGTTCTCCCGAAGACATTTTGTGGCTTAATTATAAATATACGTAGTTGATTTGTGAGAGAGATTTGAAGTGAGTTAGGATTTTCTAAGATTTTTATTATTTTTCAACATTTTTCAATTGAACTTCAACTCACTTGGCTCGACGAACGATGTCTAAGTGCCATTTTGCCATTTTAGAAATGGCCTTGCTCAAAGTACTGCTCGCTCCGTTACTGTAATATGCTACTTCTTTCTTGTAAGTAAAACTTTTGAGAAAATATAAAAGCCATTTAGGGCTAGATCTGGGAAAATTGGATATTGAAGAAGCTGACTTATAAAAAAAAAACTAATACAATAGAGATTAAAAATTAAAAATTCCATTTAGAAATGTAATAATACTAATTAATGTAATTAATATTATAAAATGTATGATTAAATTTATTAATTAATATTGTCGCAACCTCATTTACCTTCTATATTCCTTTTGTACAAAAATATTTGGTATATTTGGAAAATTATTCAAAATTCTATAGAATACAAAAAATTATCCTCCGCTTCCAGAATAAATCCAAAAAAGTTATATTCAGGAGTAATTAGTTCCTGAGAACTCAATGAAATTAAGATTTCAAACAATTTTTGCTAAGGATAATCAGTTGGAGTTGCCACAAAGGATCTGCCTTACGGGCTTATATAGTCTATAAATGTAAAAAAGGCTTTTTCTATAGCTTAGAGAGGGAAACTGTTCTAAAAAGAGGTTCAATAATTTTTCAAGTTTTTTATTATAATTATAATTACTAGTAATGTTTTTTTTTTTTTACAATAAGTCCTGTCCAAAGCAGTATATCAAAATTTCGAATGTTAAATTTTTCATTATATCTTGTAATCAAGAAGAATAGACCAACCAGGTAGTTTAGAGAGAAAATAATTTGTTACAAATTTAGACTTTACCCAGTCCTTTCAGGTGGAGCTTCTCATGCCACATGAAACAATTTTTTAACTTTACGTGATGGTACTAAAGAGGTATGTACGAGTATACATTGTATTTTAATAACTATATAAAAAATCAAAATTTGTACGTTTTCTAGCCTGATGATGGTCCCAATCTGGGACCGAAACGACGTTCTTTTTTTTTTTTTTTTAATAAATGAGATTGGCATGAAAATTGCATTTTTTTTTATTTTTCTTTCTATATTATAATAAGTTAAAGATGAAGAAGAGAATACATTATTTATATTTTAATTAACCTTAACAATTGCGAATGTAGCGTTTTCTACATATAAACCAAGTTTATAAGGCACTTTGTTTATACACTTTCAAATATAGAGGCATTTATTCAATTTAAGTGTGTTGAAGATTGTTGATGAGAAGGCTATAGAGAAGTTTAAAGTACCGGAAGTTACTCTTACACTGGATAATTTAACGTTAAATAAAGGCATAATTATCTTGATTCTAAGAATGACATAATTTTAAGATCAGTGCTGGGACGTTCTGGCTACTCATAAAATAAATAAAATATTAGGATAAAAAAAAGAAATTCCATCAAAATCAAAATTGTATATTATTTAGATATTGATATAATAAATAATATTATCACCTTTTTGGATTTTTACTTTCTCTTACCTATATATGTAATATCCAATGAGAAAGTATTACGAACCCGAAAAAATCGATTACAACGGAAATACACGTTTTGAGATCCTCTGAATCTAAAAAAAAAATGGATCTTGCAAAATGATATGTCTTTAGTTCTCTGTGTGTGAGTGTGGGTGGACAAGATTTCTCAAAAACGAAAAAACGTTCGAAGACCGAAATTTTATATTTTAGTTAGTCGCATGCCCTAGAAGCTTCTCAATAAAATTGGACAAAGACTACTAATATTTTAGTAATGTACTTTTTTAGTTTTTGCGATTTTGTCAAAATTTACTCTAACAATTTGGATTACAATTCATAAAGCAATTATTTATTAGATGATCTTTGAAATGTATTAACCCTTATCCTTCTAAAATTGTTTGGGGGCCCACTTTACTCTTGTACGTTTTCAGATTTTTTTTATTAATGGAATATTTAACTTTCTTGCTATCTGAATTATTTTATTTAAGAAAGAAAATTTCATCTAAAACAATTTTTCTTAATGGTTTCTCTGAACTTTCTTTAAAAAAAAAAAAATCGGATTAATTAGTTAATTAAAAATGAATGTATAGATAGATCAAGGGATTAGAAATATAAAAAGGATCTGGCTGCACATCATACAATTTTCTCTTAAATTATTTCAACGATTTTGATTAAAATTAGCTGTACATATAATAGATCTATTAATCATTTTCCACCTCAAAATAGTGTAGGGCCTTCAATTTAGGATTAGTTAGTGGTTCAGATTAATAAAAGGCCGAATAGAAAATAATTCAGGATTAAAGATCAAATGTTATTAAATATTACGGATTTATTTAAATAAAACACAATTTGAAATATTTTGCATGAATTATTCAAGTCAATGGCGGCAATCCAATGTTTTTAAATCAAAGGTCTTTGGCTAATTTAAAACCGCCTAAATAAATTCTCCTTTTTTTAGTATTATTAAAAAGTTAGTCTATTCTATTTGCATGTAGACTCTCTCTCATTTTCCCTAACTTGGCTAACTTTTACACTTGTCCGAATGTAGCAACTTTTCGAAATTGAGTATAGGTTTGCAATTTAAAAGCAAATTATGGCGTCATTGAGGGTAGTGAGGGGTGGAAATAGGAGAGATGGGGGTCGGATAATTCCCAACTCAATTTGGTTTAGAATTTCTAAATACCTACAATCTTTAAGAGGGAATATTTTAACTTTAGGAAAAAAAAATTCGATATAATTAAATTTATTTATCATATTTATGCATAAATTATATAAATATAAGCCCCTTTTTTTTTTGTACTTTTATATTTTTTTCAATGAATATTTAATTTAAAATTAAATTAAGGAAAAAATTAACATCTTTATTAAAAAAAAGAGAAGCAGCCTACAAAGGAGTCAATAAATGAGCTTAAGAAAGACCTTGGAGGTCCAGGTTCAACATTGTAATAAAGGGTGGAGTTGTCACCAGTTGAGAAAAGCGCGCTTGGTAAATTTTTCCACCTTTCATTTTTTCCTTAATAAATATTTAAATATCTTCCAAAGACTTAAATTTTATATTATGCTTATTATTTAAATTGAAATTCTCTTTTATTTAATTTTATAATAATTTAAAAAAAAAAAAAGGATTTTTTTTATTAATGGAATATTTAACTTTCTTACTATTTGAATTATTTTATTTAAGAAAAAAAATGTCATTCATTTCTTAATGGATTTTCTGAACTTTCTTTAAAAAAAAAAAATAGGATTAATTAGGTAATTAAAAAATTAATATATAGATCAAGGGGTTAGAAATATTAAAAGAATCAGGCTGTTCTTTTACCCTTGGTGTAAATCCATGATAACAAAAGATTATTATAAATATTTGATAACAAAAACTATCACATTTTTTAAATTTAATTCAATTTTCAATAATTCAATAATTTTTATTTTATAATATTGATAAATGTTTTATACACACAAACAAAAAATATCTAAAAATAAAAAATAATATAAAATAATAAACAAGCTACAGGGCAAGAAGCAAAAAATCTCACCAGATTTTTTATTTTATTTTTTTTTTTCCTTTGAATAATCGTCATAGGAATATATATTTGCATAATACATAATACAAAGTAATATATGTTAGCAGATACAATGGTGAATAAATATAAATATAAATAATAGCAAATGAAAATATAAAAACAAAAAATACATGTAAATATATAGTAATTTTTTATTGATAAAATAAGTTTTTTTTTTTAAAATTCATTTGAAGTCATTTTTGGACTACTCAGGCCATTATGACTATATATTATACAATTAAATATAGAGAACAATTCGTATCGATGGCTTCCGGCAGACGTGCAGCACTTGTTTCTCGGAAGCCACCTATTGGAGATGCAGCAGCCTTTGTTTTTTGGCAATGATCTTCGTGGCTGTTGTTCTTTTTTTTTTGTCTTTTCGGCATCTAAGGCCATATAGACTTTAAAATAATATATATATATATTTACGATATTTTTAATCTAGGCATATTTATTTATCCATTGGGTATTCAATTGATTAAAATAAATTTTCATCGGACTGCCTCGGATCCGAACCCACTTCAATGTCAATATCTTTAACCTCTCAGCCACGGGGAGAGGTTTCCGGCCAGTTAGAAAAAAATATTTAAACCAATTCCAAACAATATTTTTATTTTCAATAATAAATTTTATTTTTAACCATAAATGATGAAGGATGAGTAGCCCCGGGGAGGGAAAAAGGACGTCAGTAGCAGAGTTTAATATACAAATATATGATCAACAAAGTTTTTTTTATTTTTTCCTTATTTAATGGCACTTTTCACATTGTTCGTTAAAATCACCCACAGCTGTGGTTGGTTTTAATGCTTATATGATCCTGTTGGACCAGATCACTTATCATTCGAACCTAAGACTGCTATCATTCAAAATTAATAATAAGTATTAATAGGAAAATTTTTAATCAAAAAATTGTAAAATAAATTTTTAAACACTCCTGTAAAGTAAAATTAAAGACAAACCATTTAACCATTTTCCAAAAAGAAAAAATTTTGTTAGGTCACAAAAAAATTCCAAAGAGCATATGAGTTTTATAACTATAAGTATATAAACTATTATTTGTAATATTCTTTTTTTTATATTGAAATTATTTTAATATATGTAAAATTTATATTTCTATAAAATTAATGCCTAGATGAATGGCAGCTGTCATTGAAAATAATTGAAAAAAAAAAAAAATACTATCAACATACTTTGATTCTGAATGTCAGGAATTTTTTAATTTATTCAAGAGGTTAATGTTTTAAGTATAAGAGAAAAATCTTCTTTAAGTGAAGAAATAAATAAATACCCTATTTATCTTTCAACCGATGATACAACAAGTAAACTTGGACGATACGTCGTTAAAGTAGTGGTGAGGGCACTTGGTTCAAAACCCACAAAATCGGCTAATTTTATCCCGAGGAGGCCATAATGCGTTTAGTAAGAGCATCCTTAATTAAGTAAGTGAATTGATATTTAAAATAAATAAATTCACTTATCTAAAGAAGCATCGAAGAAAAAATAGATATTAAATAAAAAGAACTAATATTTTACCTTATTTAAATTGAACTTTAAAGAAGATATATCCCTGAAACTCTGAATAAATATTTTTTTAAATGAATGTTTTTGGAATTTCTTAATTCTATATGAGGGTGAAATGATATATGAGATGAAAAATGAAACAAGAAATAATTTTTCGTCAAAAAAACATTTTATTTTTCAACGTACTTTTTTTTTAGTTCAATAAGTTTAGAGCGTTTTTCCAATTTTTCGATAATTCGATTTTTTAATCCTTAATTAGAAAAAATCCACTGTTTATAAATAAATAATTTATGAAGTTTTATTGATTTTCCCAAAAAAAAAAAAAATTTTTTTTTGAATCCATGTGCACGCTATTTAAATTTTTTTAATTTATGTTTTTAAACTATTATAATGTATTTACAAATCCTTTTCCTTTGACCGAATGAAAATCTCGATGATAAAATTTTGCTTTTAATTACTGATGCGTCTCCTCCGATGATTATACCACAAAGATTGATGAAGGTAACTCATCACTTTTTAAATAAAGCACACTTGATTGTCCGACATAACCAATA